>VKOC01004087.1:0-15817 GCA_009364415.1 Spea multiplicata
ATTTGTTAGGCATTTAGTTCCAGGGTTGTTATTACTATGATATGTGCCTGCCCATAGGCTGCTCCATCTCCCGTTATTATTTTGAAGCCTTTTCCACCTACCTTGAATGGGTCTTGTTTTATAGGAGCAGCATGGGTGGTGTTTCGCACTATTTGGATGATTTTCTGTTAGTTGGGTCCGCAGGCACGAATGACTGTAGTCGTCTCCTTGCCATGTTTATGGTGGTAACTAAGGAGTTTGGTGTTCCGGTGGCCTGTGATAAGACTGGGGGGCCTTGTACAGTTCTCTCTTTCTTGGGAATAGAGATTGACTCTAATGCAATGGTTTTTGCCTGCCACAGGTTAAATTGAACACATTTTACTACTGGGATTAAAGATGGACGCTCACTAAATATCATTGGGCCCGAGACCTAGTTCTTAAACCTAACTTTCATATTCATTAATTCAAGTTATACCGTGTGGTTACATTATGTAGAGAACATTCTGTTAGTTGCTATAATTGTTGAAATGTGCATTAGAATGACTTTACAGAACTTTCGTGTGTCCTGTTCTTCATTCTGGTCAGTTTTTGAAGTTTAAAATGGGCAATAGTTATATTTTAATTAAAACCATTATTATTTTACTTGTCGTTATGAAGTCCTGCACTCGGGGACCAGAATCTAAACAAAGGCAAAAGCCATTTAATTTCTATTTCATACCAAACAATTCCGCAGCGTATGGTTTATATTTGCTGTGAACTCATATCTCCAGGGCCTCTCTAACTCCTTGCAGAAAATATAAAATGTGTAACTCGTTCAGCCATCAGAAACACTTGGTAAATACAAGACGTCTGAATCCATGACCTCACACGGCCAGCTGCAGAACTCCGAGCTTGTTAGAGGTTCATTTAATGGGGCAAATGAAAGGCTTTCTGATGGCTACCAGATCTGCCCTATTTGCAGTGATCTCCTGTCTGTCTATCCCAGTGGCACCAAGTTCTCAAGGAGCTGGATGTCATCTTACTCACAGAAGAACTTTATTTCAACCCAAATATGTCCAGGACGGACACATCATCATCGGCGGCATTTTAACAGTGAGATACGAGATGATGGAGATATATGACAGGATTATACCGGGATCGATTTACTTTTGCTTTTTGTAAGTCATTTTCCTGTTTATATCAGATATTATTGCGTTGTCTGTTATAAAGTTTATGTATAAAGGTCGGTTACTTCCTCTAAACATACAGTGCCCTCCACCAATATTAGCATTCTTGGTAAATATGAGAATGCAAAAAAACCCAGAATGTTTGATGGAGTATCTGTGCAGATTCATTCTTTCATTCAGTCGCTGGCCGGTCTCACCGATGTGACACCCTATTGTACATTTGGTGCATTGAATCGTGTATACAACATTCTGTGAAGTGCATGAGTACGATCCTTTAATGTTGTATTAAAGAAGTCTAATCCGATCTATGCAGTATGTGTGTATGTATGCAGTTATGTGTGTATGTATGTGTATATGTATGCATGTATATATGCCTTTATGTCTGTATAATTTTTTTTAGGTGCTAACGTGTACTCAGTGCTCATAATTTAGATTATAATGACAGAAAAGGTAAAATAATGTAATACATATGAATACCTTAAGAAAGGAGGTCTCTCCCCTGTAGAGTTTACAGACTAAGGAGTAGTAGGGAGTAGGTGGACGTAACGGTATAACCAGGGGAGCAGAGATTGAGCCGTATCTATATAAAAGAACGGATTTGTCTGCTATGAATTGGGTGTAGAGGGATGGTGCTTAAGGTGAAACCTTGAAAGGTAGGATAGTCAGCATGGTGCCAGGAGAATGATGGAGATGGGAGTGAGAGAGAAACGGTAGTGAAGAAGCGAGCAGGGGTTCTTAAAAAATTAGGTATAAGCGGATGGCAGCGATTTGTAAGGATGGTGGAGTATAGAATGAAGCCGTCCATCCAAGTTTCTCTTTCTCCTTCCTTGTAGCCTCCTTGCTGAACTGACTTGTTAACCTCCTTATTAGTGGCACTTAGATGGAGAGCGGAGCACAGCGAAAGTGATCGGCACCTCCTGACATCATAAATATAATTTAACTTTCTGACTTTTCACAGACCTAATCCTCAGTTCTACAGACATCTCTTGGCTTTCGTTTTCGCCGTTGATGAGATAAACAGTAATCCATATATTTTGCCCAATTGGACTCTGGGATACCATTTGCTTGATTCCTGTGGAGATGTGAACAAGGCTGTAGAGAATATTATGGAGATATTATCTGGACCCGTTAAAACCGTCCCTAATTACTCGTGTAGGAAATATAGCAATCTGATTGGAGTTATTGGTGACCTGACTTCACAAACATCCTTACACATTGCGAACATAATGAATTTATACGGACTCCCTCAGGTAGGAGATGTTTCTATAGAATGTGATCATCTGCTCGTTTGTTAAGCCTTGGCCTGTGTGTATAACTTTAGGATTGTGCATTCATACAAAACACACTGCAGCTTTTCCCTGGGAAACAGAGGTATTTTTGTGTATATGAGAGGCTAAATGCACAATGGGAACCCCCGTAGCCTGGGGATGAAGGTCCAGGGAAAGAGAATTCTTGTTGACTAGATTGGCTCATCAGTCTCTTCTTCTTTTAGCCTTTAACCATTACATGTTTGGGTTATCTAAACCATTTGTTTACATAACACTGAATGCTTAAAATTCTTTGGATTCTTCTGTGAAGTTTTTTTTTATACCTTTAGTATTTTAACATTCATTATTCACAAAAAAACGTACCTGACCTAATAGTTGTGGCCCTGTTGCTGCAGCTGCCGTCCTCCTTTGTGGTCAAACATTTCTCTACATTGCTTGGAGATTTCATAGACGACAAAGGAAGGGATTCTTTACAGTGAGGGCAATAAAGGTATGGAATCCACTGCCAAGAGAGGCGTCTGGATATTTTTTTTAGAAAGGCATGACATACAGGGCCTATAAATAGAATTAATATTTTAGAGCTTCTTGATCCAAGGAGAAATCCGATTACCTTTTCTAGTCAAGAAGGAATTTTTTCCCCTGATGGCAGAATTTGAAGTAGCTTAGGTAGCATTGAACTTGATGGACTTTCTTTTTTCAACCTTGCACAATTTCACTATGCTGTCATCTAGTGGAAAACAGACTGCATAACACCCAAATACATAAACAGTATGTTTTACTTCCTAATAATAACACTTCAGAGAATAAAGTGGCTTATTTATCTAGATAACATCATACTTTTTCATCTTGTTGCATTTTATCCGTTTATCTATATTTTTAGATCAGCTACGGAGCAACAGATCCGGTTCTATCCAACAAACGTTTGTATCCAAATTTCTATCGGACCCTTCAGAATGACCAGGTCCAGTTTGATGCCGTTGTAAAGTTACTCAGATATTTTGGTTGGAACTGGGTGGGTATCATTGCCTCGGATGATGACAGCGGGGAAACGCAGCGTCGGGAGCTGGAGAAAATGGCTGCCATCCATGGAATATGTATCGAGTTCTCCCTACAGTTACCTCCCAATAAATACTATAAACGTATAGAGGTGATAAATAGAAACAGACGTATTATTAACAGAGCAACCTCGCAGATTGTGATACTCTGTGGGACAGCATCCCTCCGCTCCATGTATTTGTTCATGGATGAAAGTGGAGACATTCGCCAAAAGACTTTTATAATCCCTGCCAGCTGGAATCTTATCATTTACAATAGCAGTGTGTCTTCCAGTCCATTTAATGGTAGTCTGGTATTTACACGTCCTGATAAAATGATTCCTAGTCTTCAGAATTTTCTAGAAAATGTCAGGCCATCAAATCGACCCAATGACATTCTACTTGAAGATATACGGGCATATTACTTTAACTGCTTAACATCAAATCCAGTCTGGAATGGAATAATACAAAACTACTTCAAAACCGGTTACAGAAATTGTAGCGCGACGGAGGGAATCATTAAACTTGGCCGACAGCACTATGACACTGTTAGATTTGGAACCACGTATCACGTATACAAAGCAGTTTACGCCATGGCTTCTTCTTTGCATGAAATACAATTATACATTATCAGGAATCCAGGGAACCCAATACCTAAGTATCAGGTAATAATTAAATAATAAAATAATTTGCATTTCGATTTCTCTTTAATGTACAGCGAGTGAATATTGCCAGATGATCAGCATTGAACATTTTGCTATGACACCTAGTCTGTGTTAACAGGGAACTGTATCGCATGTGAAAAATAATGCCTCTTTTCTTAAAAAGCACATATGTGGGGTATTGTGGGTTCCCTGAAATGGTTAATGAATTGATATGTATGGTACCATTTTTGGACATACAAGGAGAATGTTTGATGCATAAACCCCATCCTGTGCCTTTCCCTTATCTCCATCTCATCCAGGTAGGGTAGGAATGAGGCACCGGATGGCATCTTATATCCACTAGATAAAGGTTTGTACATTTAAACCCCACATCCCACTAAATTGATTTAATTAATCCCAGCCCACCAACAGTTAATTGTGGGTCCAAAAGACCCCTATCTATTTTAAGTAATTTTTGGGTGATTTTAAAACAGATGATGTTGCCAGTTTCATTTAAGGACAGACTACACAAGTATACACAAGTATTATGCTACCTCATCCAGGTCTGGTCAGCAGGGGCAGATTAACATCGGGGCTCAATGCCTCCCCTTGCACATGGGCCAAAAAAGCAATTTGGACAATTTTTTGTTTCTCTTTTGGTCCAGGTGCAGAAGTCTACCAATAATGTAAAATAGCGTAAGCAGAAACCTATTTATTTTGATAAAGAGATTTTGCTTAAAAGGTGACAATGGCATTAAAACCAACAAGTATACAAAACATATGTTATATAATATTCTGGAAACATTAAATGTTGCAGCAGTTTTTAAGGAGAGTTCACTTCCGAGATCCCACCGGAGAAGAGGTCTACTTTAAAGAAAATGGAGAGATGTCCTCAGTGTATCACGTAAAGAATCAGATTTTTTTACCAAATGGAACCAACATAGAAAAGCATGTCGGAATCATTGACCTATCGGCCCCGGAAGGGAAACAGCTCAACATTCACCAGAGGCTTATAACTTGGAAATACAACACCAAGGAGGTCAGTAGCATTGAGGATGTCGGTATGCTGTCCTAAGGCAATGATCCTTTAACTAACAGGATGGTGGGTGCATGTGTGTGCAAAACTTCAATCATTAATAGTCTTCAGTATGTGTGGAAAATGTTTGGTTGTTGTCAGAAAAGGCAAGTTTGTAAAAATCACAAATTGATTGAAGCGAACTCGCATTAACACTCACAAAAAGTCCACAGAAAGCAGGTAACTCAAACATGCATCAGCCTACAAGTTGCTAATATGAGTAGGAACTAAGTTCCAACTTAAGGTAATCTCCCCTAAAAATAGTTAAAAAAAAACATATGGGGTTGATAATAGCCCTCCTCTTCTCCCACCCCATTCACAGTAGGATACTAGTAAAGGGGGGGTATTGCCATTTATACCACCTCACATCCATACCCTGCTAAAGGTGATGGGTGATGAGATAACATACAAGCGATATTAATAGCAGCAACAACGAAAGCAACTACGGGAGGTTGTTGAATGGGCCACACAGTTCACCTCTTTGGCACTTAACGGGTCAAAGAATTTGGAAGGAAAAATCATTTCACTTACCTCTTCAGTGTCCAAATAAAATATATACAACTCATTTTAAAAGGCTTGGTTAAAGAGTACAAAAAATGCAAAAAAGTAATCCTTTAACAGACAGGAAAAAGGCAACTATTTGCACGGCAACATCAGTATTCACTCCTGGGCACCCCCAGTGTTTGGAAGCTGCATTGCATCCTCCATTGACTCCAAGTAGGCCCCATAGACCTCAATGGTGTCCAGACACTTGAATGGGGGATTATACAATGCTGTAATATTATGTATTAACCATGTCATACTTGATAATGTGTAGCCACTGGTGTCTCCCATAAGCTGGTTGAGATTTGGTATTCAAACTATAAATTTCGATTTATAATGAATATTATTACTGTGGCAAAAATCTAAAATCTGGATTAGTCAGCGATGCCATGCCATATTTTCACCTCTAGATTACAGTACATATAAGGACACTTTTAAACCAGTAAAACATTATCCGTAAATAGCATACAATAAAAATAAAACAAAAAATATAGCAAAAAAAGGGTTATTTCTCTATGATCCTCCTTAGAAGAAGTCTACATTTTTCTTATATTTTTAACTAATATGTGATGCAATAGATTAACATTAATTGCCCAACATTTCACTGAACTATATGCGACGCATTCCATATATTCATACATTTTCTTGTTTTATTAAGGATTCCAAATGCCACCATCCACAACATACACCAGCTAAGTGGCAAACCTTGATGATGCCACCAGTCACAACATACACAGAGTAGTAGAACGAGTGCCTATTGGGCACAGCACCTGTTACACCCATAACAGCTACCCACATCGCACAATTGCTGTAAGACATCCCACCATTTTCCAGCTTCTGTCACAAAAACAAACACAATAACACACGGTGTATCCTGGCTGCGAGTTGTTCTGATCCATACACAGGGTGCCTTGCACTACAAGATTTCAACAGAATGAAAACAGGTAGAAATGGGTCTTCCTGGCATTGTTTCTGCCCATGAAATTTTTGATTTTCCAGGTTCCTTATTCTCGTTGTTCCAAAGACTGTCCTTCTGGATATAGAAGGCTCTTGCAAAGGGGAAAGCATACCTGCTGCTTTGACTGCGTCAAGTGCTCAGAAGGAGAGATCTCCAATAAAATAGGTAAAAATACCAAAAATGTTAATTATTAGTATTTTTATATTTTTCAAAAAATGTTCCAGGGGAATTTTCTAGGAAGAGAAAAGGAATAGAAACCAATAATGTAAGTTGGTATATCTAGTATTTGTCGTCAGTATATTAAATTAAATTAGGATGAAGAATTGAGGTATGGATTATCACACTGAGGCTTGGAATACCTCAGAAATAGTATTTTATGTAATTTATTGCATCCTCAACCTCTTGCGGCCGCTGCTGCACAGGAGTACATGTTAGACGTGTGCATTCGGATTCATACAATTATTAATTTAAAAAAAAAATACGCTTTTTTGTTTTTTTATTTTCTCACTCTCATCCTCTCTCTCAATGTCTCCCTATGTTCTCCACCAACCACTTCCGTGTCCATGTTTCCTTTCCCAAGGTTCTTCTTGTTTTCTTGCCTCTTTGTTGCCTGTTTTGCCTCTTGTTCTTCTTTCTTTGTCTGCTTCTCACCGTTTCATCTTTCTTCATCCGCGTCTCTGTGAAATGCTTCTTTCACAGCGAATACTTCTTCATTATCCTGGCTTCTCAGAGTACTTCTGCAAAAGAATGGAGCCACAGGAACAGCTTTTCCCCCAATCCTCCAATGGTTCACAGAGAAGTGGCCGAAGAAAGAAGGCACGGGAGAAGCAGACAAAGAAAGAAGACATAAGAACAAGAAGAAGAAGATGAGCTGCGGGACAAGGGGACAGTGACACAGAAATGGATAGTGGAGAAGGTAGTGTGACAAACCCTGTAGCATGAGGGCCATAAAATGTCACAGGGGTCTTCAGCATAGTCTTCTAGGGCCATCAGGCTCAGGAACATCAACATGTAGCATAATGCTGCTTTATTTTTAAATTGCTCAAAAGAAACACCCCAAAACAAATCATAAAAAGAAACAACCTAGCTCTCAAATGGAGCCGTCTCTGACTGTACGATGCTGTCCCAAACTGACCAGCCTAATAACCTACTAACTTGACCTCCCAGCAGACAGCACACAAAAGGTCCAGGTAGGTAATGCCTCACTTGACTCAGGGAGGGTCTTCTTCAGGGCTCTCCTTGCCCTGGAAGCACAGGGAAACTTCCTCTTCCCCCAACAGTCTCTCTGATCATCAGGCTTCAGCACCTGTGCCTGATGCAAGCCCCATAGGGAAAAAAAATTGTGTGCGTATTTTCTTTTTAAGTTTTTAAAATTATATTGTGTTGGAGTTTTCCCTTTTTCGTGGCTGAAAGTGTCGATCGGTGCTTCCTTTAACAATGCTGGATGTAGCTGAAAAAATGTGTAAACGTTTATTCTCCCAAATGTTTCTAAGTTTCCAAATGATTGTTACTGATCACCATTCTTCTTGGCACTTCAAGAGTGGTTGAATCGACCTTTTCCACCCTACTTAGGTGGTACATAAACACACGCACAAAGTTGGTTTATCCAACTGAAGATAGGTTTTCATTTTGTCAGCCATGTCTATTCTTTGTTGTTTTTATATGCACATGTATGTAAGTGTAAATGTATAACATGCTTTTGATTGCTCATATACAAGCTGTTGATGTATTCATACATTTAAAAATTTTAAAAAAATATATATATTTCTTTAAGAAATAAATAAGGAGACAAAGAAACAAGATGACCTAAGAGAAGGGAGATGGATTGTTTGAGAATGTGTTATGTTCATGTTACTATAAATTATGTTTTTATTTAATTGCATTTGATAGACAAATACTCTTGTCAAAAATGTCCAGATGACCAGTGGCCAAATGAGAAGAAGGACAAATGCGTTAAGAAGCCCACTGAGTTTTTATCGTATGATCGGGATCCAGTTGCCATGGTTCTTTGCATAATCTCTGTTACCTCATCTATCATAACCTCCATTATTTTAGGTATATTTATTTTATACCTAGACACCCCCATTGTTAAAGCCAATAACCGTAATCTGAGTTTTGTCCTCCTGGTTTCCCTCATCCTGAGCTTCCTCTGTGTGTTTCTGTTCCTCGGTCGTCCTGTGGATATAACCTGCATGCTGCGACAAACTGCTTTTGGAATCATCTTCTCCATAGCCTTGTCTTCTTTGTTGGCCAAAACTATCATGGTCTGCATCGCTTTCAAAGCCACAAAACCTGGGAGTTACTGGAGAAAATGGATTGGAATAAAAATACCCAACTGTGTGGTGTTTGTCTGCTCATTTATTCAGGTAGTCATTTGCATCTGCTGGTTGTCTATTTCTCCTCCGTACCAGGAAATGAACACTCACTCCTACCCTGGAAAGATAGTTATTCAGTGTAATGAGGGGTCAGTGGTCGCGTTTTACACTGTTCTGGGGTACATGGGCTTCCTGGCCGCTGTGAGTTTCGTTGTCGCTTTCCTGGCCAGGAAATTGCCTGACAGTTTTAATGAAGCCAAGTTCATCACCTTCAGCATGCTGATCTTCTGTAACGTCTGGATCTCTTTTATCCCGGCTTATATGAGCGTTATGGGCAAAAACACAGTAATCATAGAGATTTTAGCTATTTTAGCTTCTAGTTTTGGGAACCTTGGTTGTTTATTTTTTCCTAAATTGTACATTATTCTTCTAAGGCCGAATATGAATTCAAAGAAACACCTGCTAAGATTATAGTGTTAAGAAATATTAAAACAGAAGTATTTAAATATAATCATTTTTGTGCTATATTTATATATTTGTTTAGCCCGGTAAAAATAATACATATGGAAGGGTATGTAATATATTCATCTAAGAGAACATCCCCAGAACATTATTGGTTAAAGATATATTTGGTGCCTACATTAGATCTTGATCTACTGGTCCATTCAGATCTCATTGTGATTTAGAGGCTGCTTCAACTCATTGAGTGATCACAGAAAGGATAAGGTCAGGCCGTTGTATCCTCTGTTGACATCTCAAAACTGCCCTAATCTAAACAATCAGAGAAAATACTTTTACACAGGTTTGATTATATTTTTCTCAGAGTTAGTCCCCAACATGGGACCCAAGCTGTACTTCCAGAATAGATTTGTAGCGGAAGAGAAGCATTTCTGCAACTCTCTTTTACTGTGAGTCTGTATGAAATATTCTTGCCTCTCAGTATGCTTCCCGGAGGCCAGCTTCACGATGAAATGGAAGAAGACAGGAGAACAAAGACACAGCTGAAGTGGAGAGAAGACAGAAAAATAAGAGGCAAGACAAGTGCTGTGGGAAAGGAGACAGGGACACAGAAGCAGTGGGTGAAGAATGTAGAAAGATGTTGAGAGAATGTGAATGAGAGCTTGAGACAGTGTGAATGAGAGTGTGGGAGCGCATGAATGATACACTGTTTGGGGCAAATATGGCACAGACACACTGTTTAGGTGTACTGATAAGCTGTTTCTTGGCAAAGTTGGCAGAGGCAGGCTGCTTGCAGACAAAGATGGCAGAGACGAGCCGTTTGGGGATAAAGATGTCACAGACAAGCTGTTTTGTGGGCTAAGATGACATGAGGGCCTCATTAAACTTTTTTTCAGAATGCACCTTACTTAGGCTATATGCTCTTTCTTTCGAGTGAGGAAAAGGGATGCTTGTCCAGGCTCTACCTCAGTCATGAGAGGTTGGTGTAGGAGCATACATTATCTAAAAGCATAAAAGCATGCAAATTCAGTCATCTGGGTTGCTGCTAGAATAATAATGGCCAATGATTACCAAGCAGCTGAATCAGTGGGACTGGATTTCAATCCAAATGAGACTCTCAAGCAATGTACATCCTTCTCTGGGCACCATTAATGAGGCACCTGTGTGGCAGGAGGGGCTGTTTAACCCTAAAGTTTGGTCAGAACCTGTAAATATGCATAGCACAAAAATATACATTATATATATATCGTATTTGCTCGATTATAAGACGACACCCAAAATCCCAATTTTAATATTTAATGCTAGGAATAAAAAAGGCTAAAAATAAAGACATAAACCAGAGACTAGTAACGAAGATAAAGGTTTTACTATAAAAATAGAAAAATTACAACCACAATGTAATTTAAATAAAACTAATATTGAGAAAATGCATTGTTATTATTTCCTTTGTGAGTGTGTGCAACCTGGGCCCCCAGTTATGCCACATCTGCCCCACGGCTTGCTACTCTGCCCCCAGATATGCCTTATACCCTCTTATATGCCACTCTGCCCCACATAAATTCCATATACCCTCCTATATGCCACTGCCTCTCAGATATGCCTTTTGACCCCTATTTGACACTCTGCTGCCAGATATGCCTTATATACCCCTATATACCACTCTGCCTCCCTGATATTCTTTTTTAACCCCCTATATGCCACTCTGCCTCCAGATATGCCTTATATACCCCTATATACCACTCTGCCTCCCTGATATTCTTTTTAACCCCCTATATGCCGCGCTTCCTCCAGAAGAGTTTTACTTTTATTGTTCTTGCTGATGGGTCACCCAGCCACTGTCAGGACTCAAAATGGAGAGGCCAGCTTCTCTTTCTATCCACCCATGCAATCAGATCATGTGATCAGCTGCACCAATCAGGTGACAGTGAGGCTTTGGCTGAGTTTTGAGAGAAGATGTGGGAGGCTGGATTATGAGAGGGAAGCAGGAAGAAGCGCCAGGCTGAGAGAGCTCAGGTCTAGGCCCAAAGTGAGGCCTGATTAGATTTGTGTGCTCTTCTTGTTGGAGAGTCTTTACTGAAGTGAAGCTACCAGACAGTTTGAAATCAGCGGCGAAGCCATCAGAAGCTTTTTGTTTTGCCCTGATGGATGAGACCGGTCTAAAGTGCTGAAGGAAAGGTCTCCTCTGTAATGGCGCAAGTAGGAAAAACAAATGGTAATGCCCCTTTTTAGTAGGCCCCTTTCTATAGGGCAGGCTATTTCACATCAGGAGGCTCAGATCCACATAAAACTGAAAAAGTTGTTGAAAATTAAGCTCCCCTAGAGTGGATATAAAAAGTCTACACACCCTTTCCATTCCAAATTTTTTGTGAAGATGTAGCGGTAATTTGAAGACTAAGTAAAAAAAAACTTTTTATATATATTTGTGGACTTTTTGTTTTTTTAAAACGTTGTTGCAACTGGATGGTTCCCCTGATGGTGACATCAGAGGGGAATTGTTTTTACAAAATATATATATACGTTTTTAGCCATTTTTTTTTCTTGTATTATTTTACCAATCACATTGTGATTAGTGAGCTGAGCTCAACTGACTCGCATGGCAGCAATGTCATTCACTGATGCCGCTTGTGGTTGCTCCGCGCTCAAGGGTTTATTCGCGATGACACTATGCGTCGCTCGCGATGATGTCATGCGTGCTTTGTTCCTATTAGTCATTTTTTGTACTTTCCCGCCCTTGCTCCTGTTCCACTTCCTTAGTGCCTGACCAAAGAGTATTACAGGATATCCTTGACCTCTATTCTGTGTCACTTGCCTTAACCTCAGACTTCCCTCTCTTGTCTGTTTACAAAAATAAAATGGAAAAAAACATTAAAGAATTGTACAAAAAGTATGGATAAATATTTTATTTTCCAACTGGTTTACAATAAAGCCAATAGTGGTTTATAGAGCAAGAACTGCAAAAACCTCAGTAAAGTAAAAGATCCTTTCATTAAATCTAATGTACAGCTACTCAATAAATACATCTAAAGCCCCGCGTTATATGAATATAAAAAAAAGAATACACCGTCAGAGCCTTCATATAATTCATTATTTAAATGTATGAATGTTTGACTTTATTCCAAAATTATCTTCCAACTTCTAATATTTAATAAATGTAAGGATCAGCCTATAAAGCATTTGTTTTTTCTTTGAGGTGGGAAGGCGCGTGGTCAGATTCAGAAAGCGGAATGGACAGATTCAGAAAGGCGTGTGGTCAGGGGGTGTTTTCCTTTCCATAAAGGTAACCTGGATTGAATTTCAGAAATCAAGCAATTCTAAAAAAGCACCCATACAAACATTAAGTTCCTTGAATAAAACATTAGCAATTCTTCATTGACGTGCGCTGTTATAAAAATGACTTTTTTAAAGCCCTTGTCCACCTTCTTTATTACAATGTGTGATGTCATACAAGAATAGGAAACACTTGCGGATGCACATATGCACTCTTTCGGGTCTCTCTAACTAATTGAACACATAAGCTTTAGAGTTTTCTGCATAATTCCATAAGTAGGCCTGTGATGGTACCCAGGAGCTTATAAAGGACCCTTTTGGGGCTGTCTCTTTCCTGGTCTTCATCTCTGGTTGTCCCTCTGCTAGAATCCAGGCTGAGCAGTGACCCTGTTGGAGGATCCTTTTCCTTCGTGGAGCTAGAGAAGTTAATGTTCTCTTTTGATAAGAATCCCCTCAAACAACCAGACAAGACCCGGTAAAGTGGGAGAGCAGACCTGTTTTTTTACCACACTGGACAGTTGATATTGGTAACTTACAGGGGGAAGAATAGATGACACTCAGTAAGAGATTCAATGGAAATGAACAAGTATGAATGGTACATCATCATATTGTGGTGACATCACTGGATTCTGTTTAATTATTCATTTTATTTCATTTTTATTAGATTTTTATTAGATTATTATAATTATTTAGTATTACTTTTTATACTGTAATTTTTAAGAGGGACAATTTCCTCTTTATTTTCACTTTGATCCCTACTGCTGCTGATCACAGAGAGGTCAGTACTTGTTATCTTGCAGCAGAGGTGTCAGGAGGGTATGGATAGCTTTTTTTTTTCAATGTTGTTGGTGGTGTCAGGACCCTGAGCTCATGTGTGCCGGCGGGGAAAATGCCCCTGCCATGTTCTTGGTCAACTAGGGCATGGTTCATAGAAAGTAAAAATACATCCTTAGGGTCACAAAGCAGGTAATGAGGGAGAAACTGCATTTTTCATCCCTGCTGCAACTGATCAGACTCTATAGCTGTACCTGTGGTCATTAGAGATCCCAGCAGAGTCTACGTAGACCACTCATGGATTCAACAATTCATGCGGATTACACATCATCAGCCAACATGAAATCAGTGATACAGACTTCAGGCTGAAATACCCCCCTGGTACAAATATTGCTTTCCTAAGGGACTATTTCACTTATGATGTCATAGTACACACTAAGAGTATAAAGACATTAAATTCCTCAACTAATTAACTGTTAACCTTAATTATATGTACAGATTGTTATTTTTGCTACCAAACAATTGTGTTTTTGAGTTAATCTCTGGTCTGAATATAATTATATAACATTTTGCAAAAAATATACATCCTAAAAGTCCTGCACTTGAAGCCAGTATGGCAAAAATCTCCACGGCCACCATGTTCTTTCCTTTGGTGCTCAGATAGGCCGGGATCATCGCAATCCAAACGCTGCAGAACACCAGCATGCTGAAGGTGATGTACTTGGCCTCATTAAAACTGTCCGGTAATGTCCTGGCTAAAAAAGCTATAATAAAGCTAACGGCTGCCAGAAGCCCCATATAACCCAGGACACAGTAGAAGGCGATAACCGAGCCCTCATTACACTGAATGATGATCTTTCCCTGATAAGAGTGCATGTCCAGCTCCTGGAATGGGGGGGAAATGGCCAACCAGGAAATATTAATGATAACTTGAATGGATGAGCAGAGCAGTACTATAGAATTGGAGACTTTCACATTGACCCAGTTTGCCCAGGAGCTGCCGGGTTTCACGGCTCTGAAAACAATATAGATCATGATTGTTTTGCTTAAAATACAAGACACGGCTAATGAGAAGAGGACTCCAAAAGCTGTTTGGCGCAGCATGCAGGTTACATCCTCAGGTCGACCGAGGAACAGAAACACACAGAGGAAGCTCAGCATGATGGAGACCAAGAGGAGGAAGCTGAGGTTCTTGTTATTGGCTTTCACAATTGGGGTATCTCTGAAGACAATGAAGATCAGTAATATTACAACAGTTACAAGACAAAACAGAATTGATGCAAAGGATAAAACTGCAGCAACTGCATCCAAATATGATAGAAACTCCACCGATTTTGGAATACACCGATCCCTTTTCTCATTAGACCATTTATCACTTGGGCAAACAATGCAGTTCTCACTGTCTGAAAAATAACGCAAAGTAACATTATGCCTCAATATGTAAATTAAACATAAAATATACTTCTCAACAGCGTGATTGTGCTTCATGGTAAACCAGCAATGCTATATATTAATTGTAAGTATAATCATTCTTTGTTTAATTTTTAACCTCAAAAGATGTAACATGATTTAAAAACGTGCTTTGGATATCACTGGTTTTATTTCAAAATCAACTTTCTTCAAACGTTCTCTTGGACAATATGAAGACTTCTCCAGAGCTTATCCCTTATGAAAAAATTACTGCAGTTTTTTCTGAAATAATATTGCACATTTACTGCACTTTTTTATATTGCAAATCTACAGTTGTTCTTCAATGTACTGCAGCTTTATTGCATTTGTTCTTCCGTACAAAAATAACTGCAGTAAAACTGCAGTACAGTGAAGTACAAATGCAGTAAATGTGCAGTATTGCAGTTTTTTCATGTCCAAAAAAACTGCAGTATTACTTCAGAAAAACTGCAGTAATTTTTCGTAAGGGGTTGGCTGCAGCTCTTTTTTAAAAATTGGCATATATAGGTCCCTCCGACTGATGTGATGCTAAATTACTTCTCTGTCTTATATAGAATTTGACTACAGATAATAAAAACATGATCCATCTTATATTCTGGAGGCGTATGCCTATCCCACGCATGTTTAAATTCCCTCACTGTATTAACCTCTACCACTTCTCTGAGGGGTCTCTTCCACTTATACACTACCCTCTCACATGGGAAGGAAATGTAAAAAGTACAGAGGAGCTCATGGACCAAAAAAAGAAGCAGACAAACCTCACTGTGACCAGATGTCCTGATCAAAATTACTAAGCAAACATTTGTATAACACAAATATAGGATTCTAATTCAAGGGGCTTATTCAATGCTTATTTCATGAAGAAAAAAAAAAAAGCTGTGGAGTT
>VKOC01004088.1:0-47071 GCA_009364415.1 Spea multiplicata
AAGAAAGAATGCTTTTGAAAATTGACATGTTAATAGCTCATTTTTTTATAATTTATCAAAATGCAAAGTAAGCGAATAAGAAAAACCTTAATCAAACCAATATTTGCTATGACCACCCTTCACCTTCAAAACAGCTTCAGTTCTTCTAGGTTCATTTGTTAGTCAACTACCTTAACTTAAAAATTTGTCTACTGAACACGGTTGTAGATGTGGAACGGTGTGAAAAACGACCTGGAGATTGATAAAGGGTCATTAGAAAGCGGCAAAGCTCAAAGTGAGAGAGAACTGCGGAGACTTACTACGCTATTGGCACTGATTTACCCTCTGGGTGCTATACATGCCAGCGCTATCAGGTTACTTAGCATGCCTAAATGCTATAATTATCTTTTCAAATGCAATTATTTTCCCCAAAGGCAGGAAATTGTTGAGTTCAACTGATGTAGTCATTTATGGTCCACCGACGTTCTATAAAAGAAATTTTGTTCCAGTAACTGCAAACTGCAACACTTCAATTCACAAAGGAATAATGTCAGCTATTTATTTCTGACATTTGTTAAGTGAATGTTTATATATCAGTCACTAATTTGTAATGTTAGAAAAATATTGAGCTAATTTAGTAGACATAAATCTTAGTGGAAGATTAAAATCCTAAAATTATGTAAACAAAATTTCGTCTATATTGCAGCCGTGTCTCTTAGACAGAAAGACATTGAAAAAGACAGGATGCTAGAGAAAAATATTAGAGAGAGAAGGATTACAGGAGGTGGAAAAGGACAGAACAAGAAGGAAAAAAAATGGCGCAAAAGATGGTTAGTAATTGGCACAGGAGGAACGCTTCATGGGGATGAAACTCAATGGCACAATGAGTAAATTAGCGCATGCATTTAAGAAGCAAAGGTTGGCTGTGAAGAGATAAATAAAGAATGAAGCAGGGTTTGGATCACAATGTAAAATGACCACCGTTCTGGCGATGACTGGCAGCCTTGGCACTTTAAGGCCAGTGACCACCTAATGACGGAAGTGCGGCCGAATATCTACAGAGACACACAATGCCACAATGAGATGTATGGCTCAGCACCTACTATAACTAGTAGCTATCATCACTGAGCTGTGCAGGGCATGCATAGGGATACAGAAGATTTAGGGGAAGATTGAGGATTAATGTCAAAAATCATGTGAGATCACTAAGAGGCAGTGGAATTAGGTGTGCGTGTTTCTTTTAATTTAAAACTGGGGTTGCAGTTGGCACCTATATATATATATATATAATGATTATATAGTATATATATATGTATAATATATAATATTATAATATATATATATTATATATATATATATATATTATACTTAACGTACCATTTACCTGTGAATGTCCGGCAGCTCTCTGTTTACCTGTAGTGTTTAATAGAGGTCTGTGGTAATTTTTATATCCCACATCTCAACCTTAATTAAAATTAACTTCCACAGTTGATTGTCTAACATCTTCATATCCATGGCGTGGGGAAATGTAGACTTCCTTTTAATCTTCATCTTCTAGAAGGACCATTCAAAGCCGCCATGTCAAATTTGCATATGTATGTCATTAAATGTATATAAATGTCATGTTTAACGGGGTCCGGTTTTGCCGTTTGTATTCAAACAATAAGATGTCAGCGTGAGATACTTGACCTATCTTTACTTAAGTTTATTTTACATTCTTTTTATAAAAGGAGAGTTCTGAATGGTCGATCCACGAAAGAGTAGATGGGAGTTCTGTCTTTAATTTAAATCTTGTTATTTGACAAGCTAATTCTTTTTCAAAGGTCAGGTGGCCAAATGGCCGTTATGCATGAATACATCTGAAATCATAGTAAACGTCTAATGAAGTTAAATGTTTCATTACATCTACTCACAAGAGAGTGATTTCTATTACTGAATACGCACTACAAAATAAACCAATGCCGAAATAAGAAATTAACGCAATTTAACATTTTTCTATCAAATGGCTTATTCTCTTTAACCAGATTCTTATTCTTTTACCTCATTTAACAATTATCTCTGTTTTTTCTTCAGTTTGGTTTTTTCAATCTAGATACGACGCTGTCTCTATACAGCCCATACTTGTAGGTGAAATTAACACCTTGAAGTGGCAGTAAAATTAGGGAGCCGGCTGCATTTATCAGATCCTCGCCGTGACCGGTACAACTCGCTCATGTGCTGTTGGAGACCAGATCCATATCCAGCAAGAGGGAGAAATCGAGCGCTGACTGGTAGGTTTTTCCTACTTATGTTTGTAAGGTTTGCATAACTGTTTTCTATATTGTTTATATCTACTTTCATTTTTTCAAAAAAGTTTTGACATTTCCAGTGGGAAAAAACTTAATGTGAGTGACAGAGAAACATTAAAGAAAAGAAGAAATTGTGATTGGCTCATTAGTGTCTAAAACCAGAACAAAGACAGCAAGATTGGAAATAATGGTCAATTATGACTAATGTAAAAAAAAGTGAAGAAAGCACACTTTATGTTTGTGTAAAAACCTAGGGTAATAACTGTTTACAGCAGATTCGTGCATTGGGTGAGTAAAGGTGTTTTAGGGACGAGCCATGCAGTGTAGGTGTTTGCATGTTCATTGCAGCCATGTACTTTCTGTTCTCATCTACAGTGAAATTCTAATATAAGGTATATAGTGAGTCTCAAAAAGTGAGAAGTGCCATCCTACAATATAATCCAATTTCAAATTTAATTGATCACATATTAAACTTATTTACATTAATATTTTACATACAAGCCATCTGCCTTACATCTCCTTTTACCAACCTATGAAACCAAAGCAAGCCACACAACATATTTAACTGCAAATGTAAAACAGAGTACAATAAAATAAAGCTTGATGGCAAAGTGAATAAGCTTATAGCGGCTGTGTGAGGTCCTCCTTACCTCTACTGGCAGAAGACTCCACCAAGCTGTCTGATTAGGCCTCAGAGTTCTACTTTTGCTTCCATAGATTGTGGGAAAATTTAGCTCTGGCGGGTTTGTCACAATTTATAGATGCAATAATTTGCAATTTGAGTCCCTTGGGTAAGTAATCAGAAGAGCAGGGTGGGCAAGTTCTCATGGTGTCTGTGTTCTTCTGTGACTAGCAGACCTGGCTTTCATTCCAACCATAATTAATGCCTTCTGTAGCCATTTAAAGGAAATCGTAGAGGTCAATGTAAGGCTAGGTCTTTTCCTCTATGTGACCTAAACCGAAAGGGTACTTTGCTTCCTGGGAATAAACCTTTATTGATTTATTGGATTATTGATAAGTGCACAAGCTGACCGGTTACCAGCCGGTGCATAGAAGGCCACAAGTCATCTGTCTCTGTTTAATAGTTTGTACACTTACTACGCGTCACAAGGTTTTTCCTAGAAGGACGGTATGGTTGCAATATGATAGCAGAGGAAACCCCACCAGCAGAACGCGTTTGCCATAAATGTTTACACAACTACTGTTAAACCTGAATCACACTTTACAAATATGCTGTATGTACTTTGCAGAATTTAGGTAAATAAAGTTAGTTGGGCAAGAGGGCACACATTTGGTAGGATAATGTGCAGATAATGAGAACGTATTCTTGACCACAGAGCATAACCCTGAAGTGATACCTGCAATTAATTACACACAGTCGATATATTGGGTCTGTGCATGTGTGTTGTAGCTTTGAGACACTTAAAATGTAATATATTTATTTATTATGGACTATCTATCTAGAACTTGTGTTCTATATCTTTAATTTAAAGAGGTCTTCAAGAGACTATGCTAAGATTATTTGCATCAGTAAATGGATAGGTGACATTATTGTATCAGAAACATTTATTTCTTTAATGCAACAAAAACCCATTCATACAGAAGTCCGCTTGTGTTTTATTTAAAAGAAAAAAACAATGGACAATCCCCATCCTGTGAAATTGTTTCCGTCATACAGCCTGCAGACGAATCAGTCTGTTTAAAAGACATCAACACATTTGTCATATGTTTGGACAGCCCTCGCTGTTGAATGAATTTGGGTATAAAAATATGATGGTGGAATATTTTAAGGTTTGTTGTGCTTGGAAGCCAACTGTATTAAATTACCTGTATGAATTACCATTTATGATTTAGGATTAATGAAAAATTAACATGCTTTGGTCCACTGTTCTGTTATTTTATTGAACCAGTATAAGTTACTTTTTACGTTAATGGCTATTAACAGATTTTGCTTTTCCCACTTACACCTACGATCTATGAACTGTTATTAAAGCCTTTTTTATTTATTTCTAATCAATGTATTAGACTGCATGGTTAGTCCTAGAGCCTTTGTGTCAATGCGCATTATAAATGTATGTATATATATATGCATCCAGTAGCGCTATTGCACCAACCTCACTTACAGCTGAAGATCTTGAAGGTCTTTTCATGTGAATTTTTAGGCTTAATTCTATAGAAATCTCTCAATCTCTTGGAGGCCGACGGTTCGTGGAACCCTTCAGTTACGCCAGTGATATTTTTTGAGAAAGACTATTAGAATTTCGATTTATTATACAGAATGATCACTTTTAGCCCCCCTTTACTTGTTCTTAAAATTGGACTAAATAAGTTTTGCCTACATTCTTAAAAAAACAATACATTTTCACGCTTTTTATTGTGTAACTTACTAATGATTTTTATGTTCCTGAAAGTTAAATCCTTACGGCCTCTAAAGGAGGGGCACTACTTTTCTGCTGCATAAACAAGCCCAGTTTATTGAGGAAATGACATATTCTTGTGAAAAGTGTACATAAAGTTTAAGAACTGTAATGGGAATGTATTGTTATATAATACTAAGTTCACATATTAAATTGTGTATCTTCTATTCAACTCATATTAACCATTTTATACTCAAGAGTATTCTACTTATTCTAAAACATGGTGATAGGGACCCAGTGTGCAAAAAGCCTAGCAGAACAACTACTACTGCCCTATATAAGGTTTGTTCACAAAACCCTAGGTTGTCCCTCTTCAGTCCGAGGTAAGAATTGTAGAAATAGTATTACTAAAACAAATTACTAAAGCAATGTGGGTAACTCAGTCTGTTCAATGCAATGCTTATTGTGAGTTTCCCATGATTCTCCATTCGTGAGGGAGAAATGAAATTGGCCCAACTTGCTTGTAAATCAGAGTACAATTGCGGAGTTGGTCATTTCGAGTTTTAACGCATTGTTCTAGCCCAAACTCGGAAATGCCATGCATAGATTGAATGCTGTTTAAAGTTTAGATTCTTATATGATGTTATAAGTATATGATAATTAAGTTAATGTTCTGAGTGGTTAAATTAAGTTATATGAAGACGCTTGTAAAAATAATGGCCAAAGGGTTGCAATTGAAATGTTGAAAGAATTAGATTTTGCCAAAGCAGTGCCACACGAAAGGTAAATGTATAAATTAGGACACAATCTTGAGTCACTGGGTAGTAGAAGGTTTTTGGAGACCGATAATAACAACAGCCCTGTTCATAAAATGTTATAAAGATTCCTTGTGTCTTTCCTACTTAATGCAAGATTGGGATTAGTTTTGGGTTTGGCTGGTCTTTATTTCACTCAATGCAGTTATGGATAGTATGGGCCCAGATATAGATATAATTGGTTCTAGGCAACCCATTATGATTTGTATTGTTATTTTGCAATGTGTGGCCAAACGACTCAATGATGCTTGATGTGGCTCATTGCAAAGCATAAGTTTGGCCAGGAGCTCTTGGCAGAAGCCTAGGTTGTTGGTAATCCCTTAGTATCCTTGTCATCTTCTCCTTTCCATCAATTAAAAAGTATAGGCAGCAACTGGCTTTTTGGCAAAATGCTCCAAATTCACCACTTCACCATTCACCATTAGTCTTTTCACGCGCCCCTTCGTCTTTGTATGGATAATTTGCCTTGCTCTGGATGGTATACATATCTTATCATGCTTAAAAGACACTTATTACCTCAACGATTCTGATAAGTTGAAATAAATACAATGCACCATAGATACACATCAGCACTTTACAATAATTTATTTTGCACATATTATACTATTGAGTTTATACTATGAGTTTTTTCTATTTTTGACTTAGCAATAAAAAAACAAAATAACTTGAAAAAAGTAAAGGCAAATTTACAAAACATATTTGGCCTGACAATATCTAAATAAGAATTATTTTAACTGAAAATGTAGCACTTCAGAAAGGGATTGGTGCTCATTTCCCTTGTCCGACACACAGAAGAAAGCAAGGACTGCCCACCGAGCATGAGAATGAGCTCATGGATCAACAGGTTTTGCTAAATTTATCAAACATTTGCCTTATTTAATATGAGCTGAGAACTTTGTCCCAGGACTATCCTTATCCAGATAGGAAGCAGTGGAGAGATGGTTGATCCAACCATATGGAATGATTAAGGACTGAACTGTCTGGATTTGGGTAAGGGAGTAAACTGGGCCTCTTAGACATGTATATACTACTATAGAGGCCTGATAGTCAGATGTCATAATCTAAAAAAGATCGTGTTTTCATGTATTGTCATTTTAGGAACAGAAGTTAAAAATATAAAGGCTAATGTCTGAAAACAGAGCAGCAGTTTGGTCAACTCTCAACTTTCCATTCCTTCCAATCATATTTTTTATGATAAGGCTTCATAAAAATACACAGGGATTGAGGATATTTTTTCATAGTTGTAATGCTGCTGGATAAATGCGGGGATTGATATTTATATAATTTCATTCCATGACTAAAATTGAGATTGCACTGATTTTGTTCAAGTTGCCTTTTTGTACATATCAAACGTATACAATCACTCATACTGAGACTAGAATTTCAAACTAAGCATTTAGAAAATAATACAAATCATCTGTATAATAAACAAGCTATCAATTGGTTTTAAAAGAACAATAAAATGTTTGCTGGTGCTACTGGGATTAATTACAGTTTTTGAAAGAAGAGTTTGAAGTATCATCGATGTGGAATATAATTTTGGTTGTTAGCATTATCAATCTATTGTTAACATCTAGTTTTATGATTTTTGGACATCTTTTTATACATTTGTTATTATATCTCTCATAACACAAAGTTTCCCATAGATTTTACAGTCCCAAAACAGTTCAAGTTACTTTACCAAGATCCGCACAGTAAAAAAAACGTTCCAATATTAATCATTTATCATTCGTTTCCCTTGTGTTTGAGAGATTAACATGAGTTTCTTGAAAGGAAATCTTGCTACCTACATCCACAAGATTCAACTACCATGTCTTCATATTGTTTGTACACTACATTGTTGGCAGAGTCAATATACAGGATACTTATAGGGCTTAGCTTCGTTGGAACACAGCAGGTTGGAGGAGTAGTCTCTGGATCCATAGAGTTCATCAAGGTTTGGATCACTGCATGATTAGTGGGTTCTAAGTGGGATCTCAAAGGAAACTCGCAAAGTCCTTCACAATGGTAGGCCTCATACTCTAAAGGCGCAATAATCCAGTCGTCCCAACCCATATCCTTAAAGTTGACATGAAGAGGTTTCTTGCTACATCTTGCTTTTGAATTCTTATTTGGTCTTTTCCCTTGCCGGGTTGAAAGCGGAGCCCGTCTTTTTCTCCTCTGATTGAATAAATATTCATAAACGGTTTTATCATCTTGCCCTGACCTAGCTTTGATCTCATTGAAGAACAGGTCACGTTTTTTTGTCCTCCCGAAGACAAGAAAAATAGCCTTCTCATTGGTCTGTCTTCCCGTTCTGTTAAAGCCCACACTTCTTAAATCAATTGGCTTCCCCTTATCCAGAAAATCAAGCTCAAAGCATAAATGAGCAAAGTTTTTGAAGTTTTTAAACAGCTTCCAGATATCAAAGACTTCCCATTTTGGGCTGTCAATGTTGTTGATAGACCTTGACTCCAGAAGAATGGCTGCCTTTTTGTTTCCTGGGCAACTGTATAATTTTATCTGCGAGGACTTCCCAGATAGTTGAAATTTCGTATCAGCGAAGGGTTTCCTTAGAATCCGCAACTCAGCACCAAGTAAGCCATCTTTCTCCAAAGCACTGATATCAAATATATATTTTTGTCGTCTTGTCGCTGTCGTCCTTTCATCTGGAACAAAATTATAAGCATTTATTTAAAGTAGATTGCTGAAACACGTGGTGGATTGTATCTTTTTTACCCACGTTCTTTAGTAGGTTACCATAAAAAATCACAGCAAAAATGTATTTTCTCAATATAAATATTGTGAGAACAAAACACATATTGAAAAGGAATTAGAATTATGTTGATCTAAATGTAGAACAGCTACCTTTTCCAATTTATCTGGACTAAAATGGCTAAATTTCTTTATTAAGTAAGTAAAGCGACATGCCGATATTTTCTTTTGAAATTGTAAACTTAAAACACAAAATGCAGGTAAAGTATATGTATAAGGTTTTATCAAGCAGCCACATTTTGAATATTAATACAACTAACCCTTAATTTTATGATTGTTACTGCATAATAACCAGAATCCTGTTATTGCATTATTATTGGAGTTCACTTTTTCACTTGGGTGTTTCCTTGGTTTTAGAACCAGATTTTCTTTACAATTATCGTGTTTTTATAATCTTCTTTAGTTGCTTTGGTATTTTTATGCTCATACTGTAGATTTGTAAAGCTTTTTGTTCCCTTTTTTACTGTAACTTTATCGATTAAATATTATATATATATTTCCTTTACAAATCTAATGCTGTTTTCAGTCATTAATAAAAGCAAATGCATAGCCAACATAGCCAACTATAACTTAAATTCTTTGCTAACAAAAGGAAGTGCTGTCACTTTTTGTAAATACCAAAACACTGATTTTTGGCAGGCTTACTGAAATGCTATGTAGGATAAAGTACAGTCATTAGTAAATTAACTATTTTCTTTTATGGGAAAAAGGGGCCGCTGTCCTAATGAGGTATTTGTGGAATCTGTTTGCTTGTTTTTACTTCTCTGATTATATCACAAGGCAACTCAAATGATTTAGTGCTCTTTTCTTTAATAGCTTTAAGTGTTTATAGTATGTAAAATACAATACTATATGCAAACAAAGTCCTTAATTAGCTGTAGAAGTCTTCATTTGTTACAGAAATAATGATAGAAAGTTTAATAAAAAAAACACAACTTTCGATTTCACCTAAATATTCTTTTAATGTAGAGTATTTCAGTTATGTGATACATATATGACACATATATTGTCCCGTGTGATACATATATGACACATATATCGTCCCGTGATTAGATAAAAAGAAAATTCTCAATCTTCCTAAGAAAACTATCCGAGAAGTTACACAGTAGCCGGGTTGCAGCACGAATCCTCTACATGAATGCATAGTAGAATGTTTTGTCTGCTTAAGGAACTATTTTCCCTGGGATCAATTTGTTACATCAAGGAAGGAGACAAGTTGTTTATTTTATGTGGAAAGCTGAGTGGATTTTTGTCAAATAATATGATCGCACACAGTTCCTTTATAGAATTACCGCACACATCATACTTGGAATAAAGCATTTCCAACTATTGTGTAATGGCATGACTTGACATTATGTGCTAAATGATGCTATTTTATTTTACAAGGGTAATATGCTACATTTTTTTTCTAGTTTCTACTACTCTTAAAGAAAAAAACACCAAATTGTCATCTTATAATTAGTAATTTTCAAAAATATATACACTTATACACGGGTATTTTCTTGTAGTTATGATTAATAATTGAAAATTTAGTTAATAGACAGTACATCCGCCACACAATAATTCCACCAGAATATTGGTATTGTAGAAGAATATTTATAAATAATATTTTATATGGCTCTCTTAAAATAAAATATCAAAGCAGTGAATATTTATGAGACTGCAATGAATTTGGAAGATAAGGGTCATACTAGGAAGGACCATTTATTAAGAAAGCACAGCAGGTGCACCGAAACAAAAGCTTTGTCTAGTATTAAAACGTTCATGGTATTCATGTTGATTATTTGTTGTCGGAAGTTATTATTTGTTGTCGGAAGTTATTATTTGTTGTCGGAAGTTGTTATTTGTTGTCGGAAGTTGTTATTACGTTCTGACATTGTTTCTTACCTTGACCTTTGTCTATGAAGCTGGTGATGGTGTTGGCTAATCCTGCTTCCAGTTTCAAGCTTCCATTAATGCCCTTCCTTTCCGCATCAGACAGCGTTCGATACAATGACAGCATGTATTCGTGAGGCGTGATAAGTGGCTGCTTAAAAGTGTCTTTTTGTTCTTTCTCAGTATGAAGGCTTGGGGGTTTCTTAGGTTTGAACCCAGTGGAATCTGCATGAATATTAACAATTTTGGTAGGGGCCTTGCTGCCAGTGAGTGCAGGTCGTGGGTTTCCTGCGTTCCCACTTGGTTGTTTTATTTCCAGGTTCCCTTTCTTGGTTTCTGGAGAAGAGCTTTTTGCAATTTGCTTCTTTGAATCGTCATTTTTGGTCAAAATAACCCTTGGGTGAACAATAGAACTCTTGGTCCTGGCCTTTGGAAGACCGACCCCATGACCCGAATTTCCAGCCCTTGATGAGTTCAGCTTGGGTAATGGGATTTTATCTTTTTCTCCACCTATAGAAATCCCTAATTTAGTTCTTGGTTGACTTTGTCCTTGTTCAGAATGGCCAAATACCAGAGGGACCAAATCCAGGTAGTCCCATATTAGATACCAAAGAAGTAATGGAAGATATTTCTGTATGTTCATCCTCTGATCTTTCTTTGAACATCACCAAGGAAGAAAAAGACAAGGGTTCCACCAAACTGGCAAACGACAACATAAAACAGATTGCCAATCAAGACTGTCAGAAGCAGCTTTTTCCACAGTTTAGACTTTGTTTTCTGAATGTTTGTATCCAGTCCCATAGTGGAAACTAACATGTATTCTCAGCTAATTTATTTTCTCCAGTAAGCAGCTGAAAAGAACTTGCTCTTGAAAGGTAAAGTTGACCTCCCTCTTTTCTGCTTCAAAACTGTCTGAATACTTGAAGGAGTCTTGTTTAAATCTGAGATTTTTTTTCCGAGAAGGAAGAATGGCGTAATGCTGCCTCTGTGTAAAACCTTTTTTTTTTCTTCTAAAGATTTGAATCGTTTCCAGTGAAAATATTTCACACACAGAGACTTGCAGGTGCTCTGAAAACTTTTACAAACCTGAACTCAGGAATTGGAAGTGGAATTCCAACAAAAACCAGTTTAATTACTCTCTGATGTCATTCTGTCTAAACTAATTTAAGTACGATATATTTCTTGAAAAAAATCTTTAACCTTTCCATTAACCATTCTGTGGGACCAAACCTCCAAATTATGTCATTTTTAGGGTCTGCATTAACCTTGCATGAACCCAGTGGGAATTACTATATAAATTTCACTAATCCTTTTTGTCTTAATTAAAAATAGTTAATACCCCCTTAAAGAGTGTGTATTATCTAGATTGTAAATTGAGATACACATTTTCCAGAAATATATTGCACATAATTACGTTGGCTCTCTTTTATTTGTAAAAGCATATTTCTGGCCCATTATTTTTAAACTATTAAAAAATTAAATTAAATGACATGTTAATGTGGTAATGCCATAGCACTTTCAAAATACTTTATAAAATGTTCTATAAAATTAAGTATCGTAGAACTGAATAAATTGGAAATTAAGAAGGAAAAAAATATTTCCTTGCTGCATATAAAAGCTCCACTATGCCTTTCCAGATGTTTTTTTCCCCTAAAGTTTCGAAACTGCAAGACGTTAAACAGCAGTGTCCCCTGCAGTTTGTATTTAAAATAAAAATTCCATTTGTTAACAATTTCTGCTGTACCTGCGAACCTCAAGTACCTATCAAGTAACTCATTTGCCGAAGGTGCTGTCTAAATAAATGTTAACACTGCAGGGAATACAATATTTCAGAACTTCATAAAAAAAACCTTAGACATACAGAAAAGTATTGCATGTAGGAAATGATTTAAGTCAAATGTAAGAAATTCTGAGAACATAGTGATACTATGTAATACTTAGTCCATTGGATTTCAAACATTACAATGTGTCTGAAACACTAGCACATCCTTTGTTTCCTTGAGGTTCTCAATCTACCGCATTGTATTTTTGTAATGAAATCGTACCTGAGGTTTCAGTAGTACTGCGAAAATAAGGCATACATTTATATTTGAGGAAATATTTGATGGTATAACTGAGCAATAAGCATAGACTCGTGTAAATGGGCCAAAAATGATTTGGATGAGTCTTGGTTTCGGACCTTCCGTTTCATTCGAAAATTTAATTTTTTTTTTACTAACGCTATCTCTGAATGTCTTCTTCCAACCTTCACCGCCACCTGCTTTAGTGTCCCTGTCTCTTTGCCATGCGCTTCTTCTATTGTTTCTTCTTTTTCTTCCCTCTTCTTTCTTCTGTCCTCTGGCTTCTTCCGCTGCTCCAAAAACTCTTGCACCGTTCAATAAGAGGACAGGTTTTGCCCGGAATCTTCACCCTTTTGTAGATTCGAGTTTTTCTCCTCTTTGCTTGTAGCCATAGATAGATTTAGGCATTGCAGTGGGGTGGATTAAATGACCAATTCTGCATCTGGGGTGGGGAAGACCTGTGTGCCACAACCAGGTTATCTGGAAGACAGTTCTATTTTTTAAAAAAAAATGTTAGTATAAGACTAAGAATGCATATAGTTTGCTGTTTGCACTGGCATCGGAAGTGATTTTCTAAAGGAAAAAAAGATTATTTTATCTTTGAGCAATCACTTGTTGCTGATGGATCATCATAGTCCTTTGACGTACTCCTTAACAACAACCTCTAAAGGGAAAGGGGGAAGGGTAGATAATGAGCAGTGGCGTCAGCAGGGGGGGCAGCATTTCAAACTTCACCCCAGGCGGCACTATGTCTTGGGCCGGTCCTGGGTGCCCTGTAACCAAATTTAAAGCAAATAATAGAAGTTATCTGCCACTAATACAAATCACACATCTATCCATATCACTCCCTCCCATATCTCCCTCTATATACATTATGCTTCACTATACTACATTCCCTCTAGAGTGTAAGCTTGTGAGCAAGGTCCTATTTACCTAATGTATTGGTTTGTCTTATTCTAGTTTTGTCATTCCCCTTGAATATGTGTCTGGCAAGAAGTGCTGTGTAAATTGTTAGTGGTATAATAATAATAATGTAATAATAATAATAGCGATAATGTAATAATAATAATCATGTAATAATAATAATAAATAATATAATAATAATATAATAATATTAATAATAATCATGTTAATAAAATCATGTAAATAATAGTAATTAATAATAAATATAATAATATTAATAATATGTAAAATAATAATAATAGTAATAATATTAATAATAATGTAATAATTATGCGCTTCTAGATGTTACTGCAGCAGCTTGATCAATTTCTGCAAACCTTTGCTATGGCGCCATCTTGTGGATCTTAAACTAAGCACTGAATACTAGACTTGTTCATTGAAGAGTGAATTTTTATGTTCGTCCCGAAGAGGCGAAGATAGTGGCAGTAAAACGAAGACGCGCAAAAATAATGAATCTTTGTTTTCGTATTTATCTTCGTATACTAATCTCTCTGGTCCCTTCCCCATTTAGCTTACCTTATCCACGCAAGAGGAAATCCATAGGTTCGCCGTCAGGTGTTAAGGGGCCGTGCGAGTGACTCTATTGGTCGCCTGCAGGGTCCTCCTCTGACCTCATCTGGCCAATTCAATTTACCCCCATGGATTTTTCAAAACGAGACACCCCAGTGTATTTATCAAATCCTGGTATTTTAACTTTAAATCCACTAATTTCACCACCAGTCGTAGTCACAGTTTGCGGTAGTATTTTTGGTGTGCTTTTTTCACACACATTGTACTTCAGGTATAAATGTACAGCTCCTGTACACAATAAGTGTTCAGCAATACTCCCCACAGGACAGAAGTGCCGACTGCCCCTTCTCCCTGGACCACTGATGCCGCCTGCGTCCCCTCCCTGGTGCTGCCGCTGGGGAGATGGGCCAGCAGCACCGTCTGTGTATAGTGATGGGAGTTACACTGTACCACCGTCAATGTCTGGCTCAGTATATAGCGATAAGAGTTATGCTGTACCATGTCTGTTCAGTAAATGTTATTCATTATGTAATTTATTTCTAAGTTAATAACTTATAATTCAGATTTGTTTTCCAGGTGATTTTTTCCAGGTGACATACAGTTTTAAAATTGTAGCTGTTATCTATCACACTCCTATCATGCCAATTCAGCCAGTACATGCTGGAACCTGGGTATGCCTGGCCATGTTAGGAGTGTGATTGCTGTTAACAATTAGTTAGGTAACAACAGTTACCCTTCCCATCTTCTTTGGAAATCCAGTAAAATTGTTAAATAAACATAAACTCTATAACTATACATATTTCTTACTCATGTGAACTTAAACAACTAAAACTCCACCCAGGTATTAGGGGTTTTCAGGGGGTCACTTTTTATTTTTTTATTTGTATGCAGCAGTTTAAATGTTCACTAAAGAGTTACTTTTCAGATGTGTTTTTGCACCCATACCACATTGCTAAAACATTTAAGGAAACTGGTGAAATAACTTTATATATTAAAATAATAAAAACTATATATTATTATATATATACACAAGTATATAGTGTCTCCTATTACCCCTCAATGGAGTTCCCACAATGCTTTTTATCTGCACTGCTGAACATTTCCCAGTAGATGGAACTCTGACGCCAAAGGCACAAAACTTATTAGAAGCCAAGAATCTTATGTAAGAAAGTTGGAATTCCTACATGGTTTCGGATGATTAGCCGCAGTAACAAAAATACAAATGATTGCTTTATATGGTATTTACCCCCTTTGTAGAAATTGAAGGCAGACATGCTCATTTTGGGTTTTTTTATCCTGCCGTGCGATTACATTTACAGACATTAGTTTTAAAATGAATGGCTATATTTTTCACTGGGCTTTACAAATCTTATAACTACCATACTGTATATATATATATATTTACCTGTGGTGCACTTGCCCTTATGGCTTACAGCTCCAATGACACCGTGATAGAGGACTCTCTCCGGAAGGTTCCAAAGAACCAATATCTGGATCAAAGGACTCGCTAACCATAACTTGCTGATTTTGGTTAGCGCCAACAGGGCTCTCCACTCCCCAGGAAGTAATCAGGAGGAACCGAGTGACAGCTTTGTATGCTGCCATTTGGATAAATCCAAATGCACAGGGCCATATCCACATTCACTCACACTTGCAGTCTCATTCACGCCCTCTCAAGCTCTCTAAATGTTTCTCTGTCTTCTCCCTACTCTTCTCACTTCTATCTTCAATCTGCTAACATCCGGCAAAATGGTGGTGCTGCAGTGATGTAATCTCACTGATCATCCAATCAGGGAAGAGGACGTCACCGAAAGAACCAACTGAGGGCAATATGTCGGTGCTTGTGGTGACTTCCTCTCCCGATCCTCCTATGGGACCGACAGCCCACCTGGAAATTTCCTGGTATCCTGGTGGCCCAGTCTGGCCCTGGAAGCTGTTAGCAGCTTACTTAGAAGCGGTTATTAGAAACCATTTCCATAGGCTCTTTATATTTCCCACCATAAGTTGCCTTCCAGAATGTATAATATCCCTGGACACCGTTCCCAATCTATTTAGTAAAACAGATCCTGTACAGAAACAAAACTGGGATGCCTGATTTGACCTTTTATATAACCTTGAAACCCCAAGAGCCTGCTACGCATCTTTTTAAAAGCATATATTGGGAACTTATTTCACATAATGAACGGAATGACTTTATGACCAATTATATCATCTACAGATTAGTACATATGAGCCAGCAAACAATATACACAACTTCCAGAGGGAAGAACATTGCACAACTCTACTTTGTGATATATTTTATAGATAATAATAGGTCCAGATACTGTTACTTCAATTACAGATGTCATAGATTAGAACTTTACAGACGGTTAACACTTTCATTCCAGGGTTTGGCAATTTAAATGGCCCTGCTGATGGCGACTGCATTTACTCTGTTAGCATCTTATCTTTTCCAGTCTCACCATTTAAAGGTTAAAGATACTGAAAAAAATAACAGGACTCTTTTATGCGCATTCTCATGTTGTAAAGCTTTTTATTTTATCAGTTAAGACTAAGGACATCAATTTATTTGTTATATATTAACTGCAGTAATTGTAATGGTTCAGTGTGTTGGTGGTTACTATGACTACCAAGTCTTTTAGTGATAAAAAATCTCTAGCAGAATACAAGTTCAGCCTTGTGAGCCAATTCTTCGCCGTGTATCTTCAGGCGATTGCATTTATTTGTATGAACCGCTAATAAGAGTTCACGGTGCACGGTTCGGTTTATGCGTTTTTTTTACCGCTACTATTGTATCGAGAATTAATGGCAAAAACAGACCGGCAACAGAAGATCAACGGTGAAGCGGCAGCGGAAACAGATTTCTTATATCAAACTTATACAACTTTTACTCAAACTGTTTAAAAAGATGAATGGCTTAATTATGCTGGAGGAGCCCCCAAGTACTGAGGCTTTTTTGCTGCGTTTTAGGCTGCAGGTGGCACTGCTCCCCGCGCTCTTCTGGAACCGCGCTGATTGCAGGAGATTTCTGTTTTCACCTCGTCACGTTTGTATAATCGTCCGTATTCTCCATGTGAGTCAGAAACACGAAGCCCGATAAATATGTTTCATAACAACTTCCATTTATTTGCATGAATGAGTTACTTGTTTCATGCCTTCTATTCCCAGCTGTATGATAAAACGTAATATACGTAACATCTTATAAAACCATTCCTTCCAGCGAATCAAATGCAAAAACAGCGGCACTTGCAATACGGGGCCTGACTGGCGGGTGGGGGGTTAAAAATTGTAAACAGTTAAAGAGAGGTCAGAAATGTCTGACTTGCACAAACGAATTGCTAGGAAATGGAGGTTGCTAATTGCCCATTTTTGCTCTATTAAGAGTGAATGCTAGGGTTTTTACCCCATCGATAGGGTTCATGTCTCGATGATTAGTGGGGAACGCTGGCGGGTCGGTTCCCAGGTATTGTGTAGCTCACCTATTAGTCTCTAAAATTATTTTTTACGGCACATAATACTCTGCATGATTAACTCTTCAGCGTATCGATGAATAACCTTCGCCCAGCCATTGTTCTAGAAAACTTTTGCATTGTGCTTGGATTCCATCTGAATGCTAAGCAAACATGACATATGTCTAATGTGTTTTTATAAATGTGCAAAGGCTCACCTAAAGTTTCACCTTACAAACGCCCGCAGACTAATTAACTTTTCACAGTGAATTATAAGCAGACCCGTTTCCCGTTAAATATTCTTTGAGGCAGTACTGGGTGTAACGGAGTTGTATTGTTTTTAAGCACCTGGCATTACCTTTCAGTGCAGCGATGAAGAACACCTGGTAGGAGATTTCATTGTAGGGTTATTTATCCAATATGTAACAGTGATTGTATTTTATAGAGGGCCCTGACCTACAAGCTTACAATCTAATTTTTACCTACATGTAAATCTTAATTGATGTCCGTTGGTGACAGCCTGATCTCTCTCTATGCGACTGATCTTTCTCATGCATACAGCTGACAGTAAGACAATTTCTAGGGCTTAATTTCCAACTTCACAGGCCATGGACATCATGTTATTAGGAGACCTGATGGACATACCTGGGAACTTCTCGGCTCCGGCTACCTAGACGTCAGCTTGGCCTTAATCTGCCCCTGGTAATGGGGGGGCATTGTAGCTCCGGGCATTGTAGTTTGTGGCGTTATATAGAATGGGTGCTATTCCAAGAAAGGAAATATCAAGAACAAGCATTCTACTGGAAACAAAAAAGCCTTTATTTCTAGAACATAGGATTAGAAACAATGACATTAATCACAATCACCGTTACTTGGATGTCCTCAATAAAAAATGTGAAACATCTGTTATTATTTTATTTTTTTATTTAAATAAAATATATGGTATATCTGTAAAGTCCATCCGAAATCTGCGGCAACATAATGCCAGTTGGAATGCACTTTAAGTAAATCTTCACACGAGGAGTTATTGAATCTCCGGTTACTTTTATTATTTTAGTGTTTTCTTGGATTCAAAAATGTAATTTTGTTTTTAGACATGCGCACGGTGAGCAAAATTGCTTTGGACAAAAAAAAATTTCATTTTGTTTTTGCCGTCTTTGTTTTCGAGCAACGAATTTCCCATTTTGACCATTTTGGCTGGGCTGAAATCTGGGGCCTTTTTATTAAATTCAGTTTGACATTCGGAGGGCGTTCCCAATTGGTTGATGCCGGAGGAGGCCCCTGCAGGTGACCAATAGAGTCGTTCGCACTGCCTACGGATTACCGCTTTGGTTCTACTCTGCTCTACAGGGCCGTCTCCGCGTGAAAGCTTACAGTGGCTTTCTGTGGCTTTTCTGTGGCACAGGAGGCAAAAAGGCGCCAGATTCATAGATTTCAGAACGACTCTGACAGCGAGACAAAGTAGCGGACCCAATGGCAACAGCGAGAGGCCTAACCCGGCATTGGGCCAACGGTGACCCTTCCACCTCCACACACAGGGAAGAGTAAAAGCCGCTGGATACCCCAGAAGGGTCTCTCGCTGAACGTCATGCGGAACTACACTTTATTCAGTTCTCTCATTTCTCAACCTTTACAAAAGCTGACAAATAAGTGAAGCAAACAAAGGACGCGGCAACTTTACAGCTTTTATCAAAACAACCTTGTTCTATTTATTCCATTCATATATTTGGTTTCAAGATATTTGGTTTAAAAGCAAAGGGTTAATTTTTACCTCGGGGAAACTTTATTGTACAGCAGAAGTATAGCTTTTCATAAACTATTCCGCATCCTCTTTTCTTTTCTGGTTTTACTGTTTCGTTGAGGGCCGGTTATGAGCCCACTACAGTCCCACAAAAGGGGCCGAAATTTCTCAAGGAAACCTGATAACTACGCGCATTGTCCCATGCACTATGCAAGGGTTAAAGAGCAGAACCCAGTATTGCATACAGGGAAATAGGTGACCCTGTCGAGACTGTAAAATAAGTTATTTATGCCAGGAATAGCACATGAAAAGAGGTTTTATCTATCAAAATCCCTTCTCTTATTTCATTATTATAGTCATATTCTGTGTGAGAATGAACGTAAAACAATGGGTGATTAACTATGAAACAATACTTTGTATTTAGATTTGGTTTCCCACAGTAAATGTTCTCAGCGGTACCTTGGCAAATCATAATACTGATGTTATCATCAAGATTATCACAGATATTACTGATATTACATATTACTATGACCTGGGCTTCCCCAAATCCTTATTTTCTGGTATCCGGACTCGGCTTGGTCCTCTACACACTGATACCTGTATCCTCACTTGGTTTCGGCCTACAAGTTACCACTCAAGTTGTGTTTCACTTCTGCTCAGCACATTGAGCCTAACATTAAGTGTTTAAAATTTGCACTATAGCAACTTTTACTGCAGTGTGAAGTGGAACTGCTACCCACAGACATGGCTCATGATATTGCTGTGCGGAAAGGGATAGATCAAGACATTTTGGACACTGCTATGCTTCCAACTTTGTACAAACAACTTGAAGGCGGCCCTTTTTTATCCCAGCATCCTATCTAAAACTGAACTCATCATCTTCCCTCCTTCCATCTCTACCCCAGAATCTGAATTCCAAGTAACCAAGTACAATGCCTTGGGGTCATTTTTTATTCAGCCTATTCATTTATCCCTTTCTATCCTGCTGCTTGCACCTTAAAACCTTTTCCTCATCCAAGAGACCACAAAAACCCAAGTTCATTCCCTTATTATCAATAAAGCTTGCTAATGTACATAGTAAACAAAAATCGGACCGCCATTTGTAAGGGACCACTAACTATAAACAATACGAGAGAATGAGGATTGTGTGAACACCTTCGGTTACGGATGAATCACGACTACAATGTAAAATATTAAGTTGCGCAATGAAACTTGAGCAGATTTTAACTTTTTGGGTTTTTTTAAGGTTGATCGTGGCTTTTGGCAGACAGTCCATTGGAGTCGTCCAAAATGTTTCGCATGAGCTATATATTTTAGAGACATTATGTGCTGGAATTATTACTTAACCACACTGGAAAAAAATAACAATGAAAGTCTTTTAGGCATAGCATGTGCTTGTAAACTGAAAAAAAAATAATAATGTACAGAGAACAATATCACATTGTTACTGTTATTTATGTATAGGATGCTTGATCAAAATAATTACCTTTTTATTTTTTATAATTCTGCTCCTTTGTGAAAATATTTTTGGTTAAACTACATATTTCTTCTAATGCCAAGATGATTGTTGTGGAACGAGGTTGAAGAATACACTTCGGGTATTGGACTGCTAATTATTTTGATCAGCTCTGTTCATCCCTCTAGCCCCACGCGGCCCTCTGCATGCACCAGTGCTGGACTGGTTCAGGATACCCTACAAGCCCTATGGCCTATGTTTGAGGCCCTTCAATGGCAACGGAAACTACCTTACATAAGGAGGCCAGAACAGGGAAGTTCTTCGATACTTGGTGCCCTCACATAAATCTATTGGATCCATTTGGAGCCACCGTGGGGACCAAAACCGTCTTAAAGGTAGAAACATAGGAAACGAATAAAGGACCCAAAGACGCTGAACACAAGCCCGCCGTGGCCGAGAGATAACTACGGCAACAGCGAGTCAATATCCGGCCATAACTTCACAAAGCGAAGAACAAGAAAACATCCCAGAAAGAGGAGAACCTTGAAGAGGGGAGACCCGGATCTCACACAGAAGACGACAGACGCTCCGATCAGCAATAGGTTAATTTTTTTAATTTTTTATTATTTTTTTATTACTTCAAAGGAAGTTTCAGTAAGAAAAAGAAAGAATTTCTGGTGCTTTTAATGGTTAGCAGGATGCGTTTCCATTTGAAACTGAAAGTTAATTTCCCTGCTCTGTCCACGGCAGTAAAAGCATTTACTCAAAGCCAACTCCCACCATGCAGCCAATGGTCTGAAACCAGGAAGCAGTCGTTTGTTTTTCCCCCCCTGTCTCTTTATTTTTCCACTTCATTCTTTGCCGTTTGCTTAAAAAACAAAAGTATCAAATTGTGGCAAAGGTTCCAGAGACTTCTGTTTAAAACAAACAATTCTAGCATAATAAAAACCAACACTTGAGCTTCCTCGGGAGCCTCTTCCGCTCATGTCCTGGCAGTCATTACTCTGTAGAGACCGGCACAATCTATCCATCCCTAAATTAACCCTTTATAGACTGACACAAACTGCGTTACGCCTGCTTCTAAAGATTTAATGCACATTTTTTCCTGCCAGTGATTGGCTTTCTGGAGCAGCCAAAACTAATACAAATTGTGGAGATCGGGGGGGGGGGTTACGCTTCAACATTTTGAGACAGGAAAGTTTCTGTTTTTTCTTTTCTGCCACGGAAAACATTGAAAAAATTGTCCACAACAAACCCTAGCAAATGTACACCCTGAGCAATGTCGGTGTCTAGCCCTGCTTTTGTATTCTTTTGGAATGAAATGGCAGTTGAGTTTGGAATTGGGACGTTGGGTGCGATTAAATAAACGGTTAAACTCGCTCGTCTCTGCCGCTCTGTTTTCTAACTATGCTTCTGTTTCTGAAATGGCAGCCAAAAAGTCTGCCTGGAAATGTTGTTAGAATTTGTACACAGTAACGGGGTGCATTCATTATGAATGAGCTCATGGTTTGATCTCTGATGTCACGGACAAAGTGCGCAGACATTAAAAGTAAACATGCATTCCTCTTCTTGTTTTCTGGCTGCAAATCAAAAAAAGTCAGGAGGAGGAGGAGAGCAGAAAAATATTCACTGGAAAACACCTGGGCGCCTACAAAAATACAAGATTTACGTTCAACGCCATAACTGCACATCGAGCTTCTTGTCAGCCAAATGTTTAGGGGTCAGTAACTTCCGGAGTTACCTGCTGGGGATTGCCTGTGCAGTGATATAGCTTTAAAGAGACTGGAACCCCATCTCAGATAAAATAAGTGCTCCTTTTAAATATATAAATATGTTGCCATAGTAATCTGGCGCCATGACACTTTAGAACTCTTCTTCATATTGTAGGTGGACTCAATGTCAGGCGCCTTTGTGTCCCATTGTTGATTTCCAGGACTTGCACTACATGATACTGGGTAAAGTAGATTAAGCAATTAATGGAAAGGGGTCTGGGGAAGACCTGGAAGTATGAAATATGGTTAAGATCATGGGACAGGATGATGGATTTATGGTTTCTTGGACAAGTTACTTATCTGGTCACCATTTGTTATTTATCTTCTTCTTTTGCATTTTCGGATGTAGGAAAGTCATTTACAGCACAGAGACCCAAACACCCATAAGACCACGGCAGGGCAGACAAAATACAAAGGGCACTACAGCAAGTAAAATAAAAATTAAGAAAAGTATGAATAAAGATTGTCCATTACTCTGAAATATAGGAACGCAATGGGTACGACTAAAATACGTGTATAGTGAAATAACACATAAAGTGAAATAGCATTCTGTACGACCAACTGTGACCCAGCCGCGAGATCAAATATTTTTACAACTGAGAAATGTACTTTTCCATCAGCTCCTGGTACGGATTGTTACTTCCACCGGATACTTTGAGTATGTTTTCATATAACTACGTAACCCAGATAACGGCATGTTTTGTTATTATATTATAGCTGTGACAGATACTAAAAATATTATTGCATTTTTTAATATTCTGCAGTTATGGCTTAATAACATTTCACCGTGTATCTGTGATGAGATAATAAAACATAATGAATTTCCACACCACTCAAAACACACCCAAGCTGTACTAACTTTTGAATATTGAAGAGGATGGATATACAGTTGTGTGTAAAATAAGGTACAGCCTCTTTGAATGTTATGGTTTTATGTATCAGGGCATAATAACAATCATCTGTATTATACCGTGTCATGATTTATTCAACAAAAATAAAGCCAAAATGGAGAAGCCATTTGTGAAAAACACAAGTGCACCCTTACTGCTTCCATAGGAATTAACATGCACACCTCTATAAAAGCTGACGTTTTAGCAGTTTCCTCCTTGGCACCTGAAAGCTCCAGACCAGCAAAGACATTAGCAATGATCGTAGAGAAGGATTATTACGTAATTTCCAAACTATTTAAAGTCCATCATTCTAAAAAAACATTCAAGACAGGAGTGGACATTTTAGCAAATTCACCCCAAGGTCAGACCGTGCAAAACACCCAAGAGTAACATCTTAGACTCTACGGGCCTCGGTTAACACGATAAATGTACAATTAGAAAATAACTGGACCGGTATAGTTTGTGTGGAAAGGGCTGCCAGGAGAAACCCTTTTCTCTCTAAAAACTTCAAAGAGTGTAGTTGGTGCCACTCTGGGTGCTGTGAATTCTTTATTCTGTTTCTTAAACGTTGGCTTTTCTTGTGTATCGATTCCTTGGTTGTTTATGGTTATGATTTATCTATTTGTTGCTGCTTTTTCCGTGGTAGAATAGGGGTTGCTGTAGGTGAATGCCGAGCCGCCAGTCCTATATACTGTGATTGTGGGTCCATCTACACTCAAAAACTGTTAAAGGTGAGTTGAAGCAACGTGCAGGGAAACGTACCTAAAGTTTTACGCGCATGTCCTTGGTTCCTGGTTCACTCCATGCTTACAACCTGCAGTAAATTCACCGTTCGTTACGCTGGAGCATGGACTGTCCCACAAAGAATTTCTGATGCCACATTTAGGAAGACTTGTTTTGCCCCCCCAAAAACTGCATTTTGCAGCTCTTTTGCTATACGTAGCTTACGTAAGGGGATTGCAACTCCCAACATCCATATTTATGTGATTACATTGCGCATTGCATTGTGTGGATGGAATTGGTGCAGTCGTCCAATCTCCAGAAGGAACAGCTTTACAAGTACCAGAGGATCATGGGTGAGTATAAAACAAATTAAGGCTGTTTTAGCTAACTCATGAAATATAGATTAAACAAAATATGGGACGAAAAAAGATAGAAGTTCCCCTTTATATATATATTTATTTATATAGCTTAAGCATTTACATAATTACATTGGTCAAGGTTTATCTGGAAGTTCCTCTATTGGTGCAACAGTTATAAATATCCCTGAGTCATAAAGAAATGACTGTTCCTCTTTTGTTTACTTATTAATTATTATTAATGATGTCCTCCTAAAAATCTATTTACAAATGATTTTTATTCGGCATCACAGTCATCCTCTTATAGAATCCTGGGAATTCAGAAAGTGTCGGCAGAAAAGAACATTGTCGCGTGTAGTTTATTATTACATGCATGTTTAAAGCACTCGGTTTTAAAATATTTTGCCTTCTATAGAATAAAAACTGATTTTTGCAAAAGAAACTTGTACTTGGGGAGCTCAGTTTTTATTAATTTGGTTATTGTTGTATATACTCACTAATGCTCAAAAGTTGAACGTAAACTTGGATAAGCCAACACAATGTGCCTTTGGAACACAGGATAGTTACAGATAAAGGGTCTCTGTACACCTCTGTAAGTCACATGTTTTCCACTACAATAGTCATTTACAACATTAACTCCTTAATGTCCAATGACGGGCCACGCATGTCACGCAAAAGCGGCCAGGTAACGACCAATGACGTGCCTAGCATGTCATTTTATTAAACAAGCTTAGATCACTTTCTTCTCCTAAACGGTGCGGCTGTAATGCCTCGATTAATTAAAAATGAAAATAGTATCCCTGTAAATTTATAGTCGCATATTTCGGTCTTCTCTAAAAACCACATATGCTAAAATCATCACATTTTATCGTTATGTCATCCAATCAAGTTTACTGTGTACTTCCTGTCTGACATGCTAGAGATTTACAGGTAAGAAACATATAAATATATACATTGGTGTTGACTGGAAAACCGTATAAGGTCCCTTTAATCCACCAATCAACGCCTTTTACCTGTTTAGCCCTGTAACTGGCATTACATCAGGAACGCGACCTTTTGTAAATGTATAAATAGGGATGAAGGAACTCTTTTCTGTGAGAAGCTCTAATGGGGTCTTTAGCGTAATATTTAAATTTCTGTAATCTTTTTGGACCTTAGAACTCTTCTTCAGATGGAATAAAAGACTCCATGTTCTCTTGGGCGTTATATATCACAACAGATTAATTCTGCAGGGCCTCAGGAACCATCCCATTCTGTATGATAGTAGTTTAATTAGATGTATGGGCTTTTTTCCTTCTTGTAAAAATGCAAATATTTATATAATATAATGGGTAATTACTACAAACCTTTTAAAAAAAAACTTACGTGAGATATTAATCTTTGGTGAATAAACTTCGGCTTTCTTTTGTTCTTATGAATTCTGCATATATGTTTAGTAAGAGAATGGAAAGTGAAGCTAGGTCTAGGTGCTGGTTTGTAAAACAATATGGACATTAAGTGGTTCCCGATACAATCTGTGTTAATTGTGTAGGGGACTAATGGTAGTCTTGATAATTGGGTGATTTACCGCGTACGCGAGTGGGGGCTCATTGTGTTATTTATTTACATTTGTTACACACATATTCTGGGGATAAACAGGACAAAACACGCTATTTGCATAACAATGTTGGGTGGCTGCTGGCCGACACTCACCTGCAGCAGGTAGGACGTGGCAGCCACTCACTGGATTTGCCTGAAAGAACCAGGGCCGCTTTCTCATCGTCGCCCGGCTCTGATTTCAGTAACTTCGTTACCCATAAGGGGTTAAACTTTTCCATCATTTCGAGAAATGATGCCTTAAATGTGCGTTACGTATCTCAGCTCGGCCCTTTTCACCAGGGGGGGCCCTCGGTAATATATATAGTCCTCCAGTCCTCCAGTCCTCCATGTTTATTATGGGGTATATTTGTCAGACTGGTTTTATATCACAATGTGCTCAGCTCCAAGGGGGGGGTGATTTAATTATATCTTTCCCCAAAGGCTAATTGTCTGCCCTTTGCTTTTGTTTGAATTGCCTCGTTCTTAGCAGGTATATAGGAATAAATTACATTATCACGTGTGGCCAAATCAAATACGCCTATAACCAAATAACCTATAACAGAATACCAGAGTACCAATAACAGAATCTTCTGAGTCACATTTGGTTGCCACAAAGTTATCTTATAACCGATATACCTCATATCTCCATCTTGAGCCAACCAGGCTTCCATTCACCCCACTTATGTACATCGGTAATGGATTTGCTTTCAAAACATACATTATCAGGGTGACGGCTAACATCAGTTTGATCCTTTAATCATATAGTAAATTGATGTAATCACAATATAGGACATGATGTCATCTTCTTTATGCTACCTCAGATAAGGTCATCTACAGGAAAACGGACCCTTGGGTGGCCATCTCTATTAAATTATTTCAGTTTATATGATTGATATTATAATATATAATATTATAATAAGAAATGTAATAATAAAATGAATAGTATCAGCTATAATACATTATTGGAATTTACATGATTTTTGGCTTTGATTTATTTGAAATTTGTGTTTTTCCATTATGTAATAGACAGGTCCTATTTTATATACCGGTACTTTTCCAAGCGGGGCGGTTGCGCTAAAAGGGTTTAGGTGTCTCAAGTGAGGCAATCCTGTCTTCTATGTCACATAATGCTGTGCATGCAATTACACATACATCATTCTGTGAGAGTGCAGGACCCCGGCAGACATATAGTGTAAACCCCCCAGGAACCCGGCAGACATATAGTGTAAACCCCCCAGGAACCCGGCAGACATATAGTGTAAACCCCCCAGGAACCCGGCAGACATATAGTGTAAACCCCCCAGGAACCAGGGTTAGCAATTTTGGGTATTACTTTTTATATATACATTTAATAAAGATTTTGGTAACAGAATGTAATTAGACTTTTTTTGGCAGGTAGATCGTTTAAACAGAAGTACAGGCGTTTCCTTTTTGGAGTGTGAGCTTCGAGCGTCGATGTAATAGAGACCCTCAGTACAGATCCTGCTGGGGTCTCCAATGACCCCAAGTAGATTTCTGATTCATAGATTTCTATGATAAACAGTAGCTGAAAAAGCTGAAAGTAGTCTAAAGAATTAATAAGTACGTTGAAAAAGTGTCTAATTGTGAAGTGTTTGAAAGTGACATTAATATAGAATTAATAATAATAATAATAATTAATATAATAATAATAATAATAATAAACACCATAGTGTGTAGAAGACCCTATGTGGGGTGCCGGTGTACTCGCTGGATCTTGCCGAACATTAATTTGGTTTGCCTTTAGCAGAGACACCTATCCCGTTATTATTATTATTATTATTTTGTATTCCAGTTTTATATCTTATTAATAAATATGAATACAGTTATAAATGAAAACCCTATTTGTCCATAAAAAAAATATACATACAACGTGCGGGTAAACAACGAGAAAGCGGAAATCGGTCTTGTCTTGTAGTTTAAAATAAACGTAGCCCTTAAAGGGTTAAGAAAGGAAATTCCGAAAGGGAAAAGTTTCATATTTCACATATCATGAAGAAGTGGTGGGAATCAGAAAGTGGTGATCTCATAGGACGGGCGGTGATGTCATTATCTCTGTATTGGAATATCCGGGGCAGTAAATAAACCTCATGTCAGCCGACAAAAGGAAACAAAGGCAGAAAACAAAAAAAATTCCATGAAGTTGCTGTGAAAGCGGAGCCTCGATGTCATTTCCCCTCCAAATCTCAGACAGGGAAATTCCGGTAAAGGGGGAGGGGATGGGGCTGTTTGGGATGGGAGGGGACGTCGTATAAAAAACCTCTGAAGGTAACATTGAGCGGATAGTAAAGTCGGTGCTGCGGCGGAGCTACATTTAGAAATCCGTTCGGACTTCCCGGGACTACCGCTAACCGAAGTCACCATGAACCCCGTCCTAATGATCTGCGCGCTCCTGGTATCCGCGGCAGCCGCTGAGTCGGTAAGTGACGCAATCCGCGCGCTCGCACCGGTGGATACCTGACGCGTTATTTTAATCGCGTTTTACGGTTCTGAGTGGCGGCTCGGAGGTTACGGAGCGGAGGGTCCGCATTGCATGCATTCCACAGGGGGCCGCTGGGATCGCGGAGTGAGTGAGTGAGTGAGTGAGTGAGTGAGTGAGTGAGTGAGTGAGTGAAGGAGATCCCATTTACCCCCCCCCCCCCGCGTTAACTTAAAAGGAAGGCAAACTCTCCAGGACCGGGATCTCTGACCCTAACCATGCCCGGCCATCTGTATTCATAAAGTCTGTAGTCTGTAGTACAGCGGGCACTGCGCGTGTTGTTTGTGTATAATAAGTGTTGTTTGTGTATAATAAGTGTTGTTTGTGTATAATAAGTGTTGTTTGTGTATAATAAGTGTTGTTTGTGTATAATAAGTGTTATTTGTTGCGTTGTTTCCTTTTATGTTTTTGTTTATCTCGGGTTGTTGTAAAACGGTTCGGCGTAAAGGACCAGAAGAGTCCCTCGGGCTGAGCTTTACGGCTGCTGATATTGGGGCCGTTTTTATAGCTCTGTAGGAGTAAATCCCATAAGAACCGTGACCGGTAACCATAGTTACACCCGAGAGGCTCCGTAGACACCGTGTCTGCCTCCGGTCTCCGGTCTGTCTGCCTCCGGTCTCCGGTTTGTCTCCGTGCCGCGTGAGCCTCGATCCCTGACCCGTCTTATTCTTGTGTGCGGATTACGTGCCGCGCGCTCGGTCGGTCGGATGTGAATAAAGTTACCTCCAGCCCCCCCCCACTTTTCCCCCCTCCCTCTGTTTGCCCAACTAACCCTGTGTGTCCGGCTTTGTGCCGTGGGGGCTTCGTCCCATTTAGGAGTTTTTTTTATGAATTGATTCAGGGTTTGATTCTTGTAGGAAAAACTCCCAGCCCCCCCCGCCCCCCCCATCAGCCAAAAACTGAACGCTTGCGGTCTGTGCACAAAAATGTATGCGGGGGGCGAGGGCGCTGCGTAAACTGTTGGCGCTATATAAAAAAAAATAATAATAATAAAATAATAACAATAATTGGCCTAGTACAAACCCCAGGATTCCCCAATTATTCAGTATTGTTTTTCCCCATTTAGTGGCAGCTTGATTCTGGGGGCTTTGTAATGCGAAGGATTCCCCCCCCCCCCCCCTTCATAAGAATGAAATCTTGAATTTATAAGCCGGTGGAATTATTTAAATATTCGGTCATCGAAATGAATGATTGAAATAATCCGTATTTACAGCAGAGTCTCCTCGTCTATGAAACTCACGGAATACCCACGGTATAAAATACACGCTGAGGCTGATAATAAATAGATAAATGAAGCTGTATAATAAGTTATATATAATGATAGTGGTATAATAATATATATAATGTAGGTATAAGTTAGAGATAAAATATATATAATGTAGGTATAATAAATATATAATGTAGGATCAATAATATATATAATGTAGTATTTAATAATAGATATAATGTAGGTATATAATAGATATATGTAGGTATAATAAAGATGATAATGTAGATATAATAATAGATATAATGATAGATATTAGATAATAGATATAATGTTAGGTATTAATTAATAGATATAAATGTAGATATAATAATAGATATAATGTAGGTATAATAATACGATATTAATGTAGGTATAATAATAGATATAATGTAGGTATAATAAAGATATAATGTAGGTATAATAATAGATATAATGTAGGTATAATAATGTATATAATGTAGGTATAATAATGTATATAATGTAGATATAATAATATATATAATGTATATAATGTAGGTATAATAATAGATATAATGTAGGTATAATTTTTATATTTCTGACACGCGTTGGTGGTGGCCGTGGCTACGTCTTCCAGATGCCTTGAGGAATTTGGCTTTGATGTTCCCATGCGTCACGGTACATTAGTGTTGCAACATGGGGCCTTCTGTGTCTTGCGTAATCTCACATGCAAAACCCCCCCCCCCCCGTTTTCCAAAAAGGACAGTCCTTCCGCCGCCTCCCCCGTACCCCCCCCCGCCCCCCCCGCCCTTACAAGTTATAGGAGTTCACAAAAATGATGAGATTTTGGCTTGCAGGATGGGCCCAGGCTAAAGCCCCTAAGCAATTTAACTCTAAACTCGGAGATGGGGCACGTTGCCTAAATGCTGCTTACTTGTGTATTAAAGTAACGCTGTGCGATCCGCAGTAACCCCGCGTGGCAGGATCCGGCTGCGCTCCGTGTGGGGGCCGCAGGGTTTGGGCTTCGCGTTTCTTTTGACGAACGCTCCACTTAAATGGCACCGAGGCTTCCGCTATAGCGTGCGGCCGCGTCGAGGCGATCGTTCACTTGTGGGCTGATTTACGTAGGAATAATAGTTTTTAATGCAGAAAGAACGTTATTATATTTAAGGAAAGCAAACATTTTCTGCGTTGTCCGGCGGTGCAGGCGTCACGTGGAAGGTTTTGTGAATTTAGTGACTGCTCCCATAACCGTTGCCTCCTCGTTGCTTTCTGTCTCGCTAATCCGCTACTTCCTAGCAAAAACGGCGAATGCTCGCGGTTGGAAAAGTTTTTGAAACAAGGTTCTTTTCACTAAGACTAAGCACCAGCGTGAGGTTTTTTCCCCCCAATACGACCTAAAACCTGTAAAAAAAATAGAAATGGTGTCCTGAATGTCATGGCTCTTGTGGCGCGCACTCATATTCACGTACATGGGAGTGGGAGACCTGTACATAACGCTCACACCCTTCCACTCGCTGACGTTTGCCTGAGTCAGTAACGTTTACGTTCTTCTCACACCCGTGTCTGCTTAGCGTGGCGACTTCGCGTGTCCGTGACGCATCTCTATAGTCAGTGAGCGGCTGCTGCCTTCTTCAGCAAGGGTTTGTGTGAAAGTTTTTTGGAGCGCAGACGCCGTGCTTCCCAGTGTCCTTCCTAGGATTTTATAATGGGGGTGTCTTTTATTCAGGGCTGATTTGAATGCATAAAACACGCGGTCTCGCGGCACGCAGTAGGAAAGAAAATGCGTGTTTACAAAAGATCCAAACGTTTTATAGCCGACATTCCCTGCCGCGATGCACGTAGAACAGCAGATAACCGCGCGGTCAGCGTGGCTCAGGCGTTAAAGGCTTCTCTGAGTCACCGTGACTAATGGGGCGATTAAGACTTGAGTCACTTGTATTGCCTTATACCGTAGGAAGACCTCTAGGATATGTATCCTGGGGACAAACTGAGCCTGGGGGGGGGGGGGTTCTCTCTAAGTTCAAAGACCAGTGACGATTGGTTCTTGCTGAAATTGCCATTTATTGAGAAAATTCACTTTAATCTGCGGACCCCACTTCAGGAGGGGATTTTCTTTCCCACCATATGAGTGGGGAAAGTACGGTGCTTCCCAGTTGGGTTGACCAACGAACTGAAGGATTATACAATGTTTTTAAACAGCTAAAGTATTTAAGTGTTATTTGTGTTTATGTAGAAATATATAATTACACTTTTATTTCTAAATCATCCCCTTATCACATTAAGGCATTTTCTACCTTGCGGTTTTGTGCCTTTGGTAAAGCTCCACATCCATAGTATATGCTGTATATTCTACCAGGTTTGTGAGTGTGAATATATTTGAGTATTACCCCCCCCCCCAAAAAAAAAAACAAGTTTCATAACTGCTGAAATGATCATCAATGTCCCCAATGAGTTGCGCAATCACCGTCTTGCACCGACACGTTTCGCTCCTCGTGCGGCACGGATTAGAAGTCCATTGTACGGTGGATGTTTTGTTATACCGGGTGCTTTTACTGATTTTTACTGACTTTATCTTTTACGACAGAACATGGATGTAAAACTTATGTTTTGCAGCAAAATTCTTAACTGACCAAGATCTCTAATGCAAGCTTAGTCCTCGGTAGTGCTTAGGGGTCTGTTGGTAGGTAATGGATACTCTTGTGCCATAAGCAGCAGCATATTGATTTTTAAGACTTCTGATCCTCGCCCTTAGTCCCATTCCATTTGCAGATCAGTTGACCTGGCTGGCAGGTGGCCATATGGGCTGGATGCTGGGTCTAATGATGGACCTTCCCGCGAGTGTGGAAATGCGCTCAATGCTTTTGCATGCGCAATGACTACAAGTGAACTCCCCATTTTACTTAAGTAGGCCACGTGAAAGATTGGAGCCACCTTGCAACTTTGTTATTTTTTTATTTTATGCAATAACTTTATATATTTAGCTTTAAAGTTCCCTCGAAACTGAGATGGCAAAGCTAACATAAATCTCCAACGGACCCTGCTTAATGGAAGACTCGTCTATTTGTTACTTCGTGCCGTTTGCATCTTGCGTCCTTAAATCTTGTGTTTAATTCTATTATAATTGCTGTATCAGCTTGTGTGATATCATGTGATGCTTTGTTTCAAAATCTCACTTGTACGGTATAATCTTCTGTGTAATTAAATGGACGTTTCCATCAAATCACGTATGATATACGCCCTTTAAATTAAAAACACCGAAGTGCCAATGCAAATTAAAGTAATGCCTGACTCCTATTACAGCAAATCCCTTTTCATTTGTCGTGTCTGATGCAATGCGGTTCTTTTTAATGGGAACGTAGCCTTAATTAAGGGAGTAGCGCATATCCCGTTCTTTCACAATCCAAACGTTCTGCAAGAATGGATTTCATGAACATAGAAGCGATCTTCATAATAACTTCCACAAACGCATCAACGCAATGCCCGGCTTTCTGAGGAGTTTGTACTTTGACTCCGAGATTCCATAAAACGCTTGCCTTAGATTTGGTATCCAGAAAGCGATCACAATGCGCATCTTCAGAGGGAAAATGTAGTTCTCTTACAGAGATGCCTTTGGTGAGATGGCTGTGCTGCTGTTTACCAAGTTTGTTTTATGGGGATTGTGCTCTCCTTTTGTGCCCCCGTCGCAGATAAACTCGCGTAGTTCTCAGGCAATAACCAATTCTCCGGAATTCCATCCTAAAAATGTGCTGCAATCTTCTTACATTTCGGCCCTGTTGTGTTCTGCGCCTGCCGTCTCTTTTACCTGCACCCCCACATGGAGGCTTGTGTTGCTTCATGCGTTCAATAACCTTTTTTATTACTTTTTTCCTTTGAAGAGACCCAGTTTTATAGTTGAGCAGCCGTGTAATAAACTTACATCCTGCTAAGGGGGCGAAGGATCTCAGATTTTGCTTCTCTCTGACAACAGAAATGTTCTTCCCCAGACAGTTCCATTATCGTGCAAATGATTTTTTTTTTTTTATTCGGTGTGCAACGAGATCTACACAAACGGCTGACCCATTGATTGGCTAACAGCAGCAGCAGCTAGAAGGCCAATCCCAAGCGGGGTGGAACATCAGGCACCTCTTTATTTAGTCATTTTGGGAAGTGTTGATTTCCTATTTCGGTAAAGAATTAAATTGTGGTCTTTGTTTGACAACCTAAACATTACTGCTTGGAAGACTAATTTGGGACCAGAATACGGTCAGCGCGGAATAATCCACTTGGTTTTCCTTTAAAGAAGTCTTGTCCAAAACAGACATTTACATTATTCTAGCATAATTGTGTAACTGCAGCTAGACTGAGTTATTATAATACTCGGTGTAAGTATATAGTAAACGACGGGGATTTTCTGCTTCTTTCAGCCAGTTGGGAAGTTCGTTCTCCTTCTGGTTGTTTTTCTCATTAAGGAAAGCATTTCCTGCTAAACCAGAAAAACCCCTCTGTGTTTCTGAGAAGAGATCGGCTCGCGTTCCCCGTAAAATAAACTCGATGCGCAGATCAAGGTTCCTGTGCTAGGAGGCTGTGCTTCTTTCTCCAGGTTTAAATCATTTCTATATTGAGTTCCAGTTTTTTTGGGTAGTCATCTGCACTAAGGCTGCCCTTCAAAGGAGGCTTATTTTTGTCATTGTCTCAAAATGTGAATACATGATAAAGATGAACTGTTGCTGAAATGGCACTTAAACTGAACTACTTTTAAATATTTATTAATATACCAATATTTAATTTTATATATATATATGAGATTTAGAGAGCACACGATACCATGTTAGCGTTATTTAGCGTATAAATCCTGCATCACGAACTCCCTATGAAGTTTTGTTGAACTTGGTCGATGCGTTCGCGTTCCACCTGCCATAAGGATAAAGCACAGAGCCATTCTACGTTTACCTGCGTTGGCAATTTTGGGCAGATTTCTTCTGATTTTGTACACTTTGCCTGGCCTTTTCATTTTATGGTAGTAAATGTTTGTTATGTTGCTACATTTAGCTTACGATGTTGCAGACTTTATATATAACTCTATGGTTTGTTTCGATTTGGTATTTTTGTGTTGTCCGTTAACGTTAAACGTTTTGCTTCACAGGGATTAGTTTGAATTTCTGCTCTTCATCCTTCTCTCAATAGCCTCGTTGCTCTCAAAAGGTTCTGGCATGCATAAAATTGGTGGCCGTACGTAAAGAGCCCAATAAGTTCTGTATAATCCACGTTCAGTCGCTGCTGGTAGAGGGAAGTGCAGCTTTAATCAGATCTAAATGTTAACTTTTAACCAAGTCTTATCTCTCTTCCAGCCAAGCAATCATTTTTATTTTTTGCATGTAATGTAACTGAGAATAAGAACTAGGAGGGGGGGGTGTAGATTTAGCTAAGTTAAAGTTGTTGTGTGGGGCAACTTGATCTGGGCGCTCACCTGTAAGGTCACTACAAAGGCTACTCCAATTTCACGCATTCTTTGATCTCATGACTGTGATGCGTACATTCAATACGAGATCAAACATGGAAGGAGGCGTCCGCGTTACTGTAAATATCAAGTTACAATCTTCAGTATTTATCGTTTCACAATTCTTGTATAGCTGCATTTAACATGAAGGCGCATATTAAACAATGTTTGTACTAGACTTGCGCGAGTGACCTCCATGGTGTACCAAGGAACTAACTGAGTGTTTGAGCCGATGAGGGAGAAAGGATAATTCTGGTCAAATGTAGTATAAGTGGAGCAATCTCAATGAACACCGCACTGCTTGCTATGGAGATCACTCAACTTCAGCACCAATAATGATCCTCAGACCCTGACTGGGCCATCAAAACATCGCATGTGGCTGAGGATTTCCATCCGTCTGCTGCACTTAAATCTTTGTTGCTTCTGGCATTAAAGTGCCACGGTTGCCTTGTCCTCGGCTTTGTGGCCCAGTAAAAAGAAAAACAGAATAGATAACTGTAGGTAATACACCTGAAAAAGAGAAAAACATCTGTGGCTTGGGGGGGGTGATGGGGAGGAATCGCATGACTAGTTAAGGGTAGAGAAACTCAAACCATTGCACGCTTGAAGCTGCCCATTGTAGTCCTTTTACAACAAAGTATTTTTCCAAGAAAGCCGGCACAAAACATGGGACTGGACTCGCGACGAAAGCCTTTTACAGAATTTAACAGATATTCCCACCGCTGATACAAAAGTATTTGGTTTTAAGGTAGCCCTTCTTCGGATTCATGTTATCTGTTTGTTGACTGGTTTGTTGAAGGTTGTCCGTTCTATCTCCAGTTTGAGGACATGCGGGGAGTTAAGTCGCTGTAACCAAGGCCCTTCGAAAGAAAGGGAAAAAAAAAACTTTTATCTAAAGGGAAATATAACGGCGCAGAAATATACATTTTTAAATAAGCACTGCATTAGAGGCAGCTTTTATTACAATATTTATGTAATTTATGTCATTTGTCTTTGACCTTGTTGAGTACAGCGAAGAAGTTAAATATTACCCACGCCGAGCAGAACATACCTGATTTTGTGTGCGCAAGCATTTTAACCATTTCATGCATCCAGTTGTAATGTTTATATTTTTTAACTCTTACTACTTGTGATCAAAGCAAATGTTATGAAAATGATGACGTTTGTGCAGCATACAGAGGTGTTTTGAAGTGGGGACCATGTCTTGGTCAGGGTCTATCACACTGATAATTAACCTCTAGTTGAAGTATAATGGGTGCCGTGACAATTACTCACAAAACGAGGTTCACCTAAGAACAGTAAGTCAGACTCCATATGGACTGCTTGTGTCTCTGTAATAATGGTTATCAGGGACATGGATTATGGGAATTACCGAGTACTTTCTGGGACCGAGCAGATAGTTTATGAAATATGTTGTGTAACAAAGTCAACGGGGACAATGAGAGGGAAGCTCAGGGTTCCAGAATCTCTGACTCGTTCTTGTATTGCGTACACAAAGTCCCTCGTAATCAAGGCAAGACTTTTTTATTTTTATAGTCATTGTTCTCCCCGACCCCCCCCCATTGTGGTTCCAGCGAAACGTTGTATGCCTGCATTTTGTTGGGTGTTGAATTAAAGCAGGTGTGGCTCCAAACGCCGCTGGGAAAAAAACTGTTTATTGCAATAAAATATCCATGAGAAGAAAATGTTTACCTAACAATGCTGCTAGATTAACCCTTTGATTGAAGATAAGACTGTATATGCGTGTAAATATAATTGCACGCTTTGTGCTAAGGGTCCTGTTGATCTATGGTGCCTGCTTGCAAAGCTGGTGACTGCGAGACTCGAAGCTGACTCTGCCATGCTGCAAAGTGCCGTTTAGGGTACCAAACGGTTAGCCGGTGGCTGTACGATGTCAGGGGTGCTTTGATGCCGTGTCTTCCATCGCCCCATCGCCCCCCCCCCACACACACTGGCGTGCGTTTTCAGTGCGTGAAGAGTCCAGTGCTGTGAAAACGCAAAAGCAGCAGCGCGCCGGCTCCCTGACCGTTCTTTATTTTCCATCAGATACGGGAGACGGAAACGATGGACAGAAGGGGATTCTACGACTACGAATCCTCTGGGTCTCTGCCGGATGATGAGGATATTGAAGAATCCATAGAAGATTCAGACTACGAAGAAGATTTGTTGGACTACGAGTCGGGCTCTGGGGATTCAGGTATGAATCTAAGTGACTGCTGAAGAGATTACTATGGTGTTTTGTTGTTGGGTTCCCCATCCCCCCCCCCCCCCACAGTTTTTGGTATGATAGATATTGGGTTAGGAGGACTTTGCACCCCTATAAAGTCCATATATGCTCTCTGTGACAGACGGGAGGATTTTCTGATTCCTACGCGTGTAATTCCTGCGTCTTTTTTCAAACGCATGTCCCGACTGGAAAACTGTATCGGGTGGGGTTATGAAAGACTCTGCAAAACAAGGTTTTATTGTAGGAGAAACCTGCGTTTTAAATAATCGCGCTGCTCGTGAATGTAAATCCTAACTCCTATCACCCTTACCGAGATTTTCACTTGGAGTGTAAAGAGGTTTGCCATGCAGTTTTTTGCTTTAAGGCGGCATTTCTGTAGCAAACTTTAAGTGAAGAATGAAAACTACTTACAATTGTGACTTTGTGTTGAAGACACAAATGTGTAAGAATAATATGTAGAAAGACCTGTTTTTTTCCTAAAAGGGAATTGCCAATCACTTACTAAAAGTAGAATTTTAACTTCCAAAAATTATATTAACTCATTTGTATAACTTTTCAGTATTTTAATCCAAGTATTTCTTATCCTATAGATGAAATGGACTCCACTGTGGAAACACCGACTGTAAGTGTTCTTTATTTTTATTCTTTATTATTATTATTTTACCAGCCTTGGACGTTGGCGCTTTACACCTTGTGGGAAAACCTCGCCAGCAACATGATGCTTCAGTCATGTGACCACTCATGGTACATTCTGGAGCAAACCATGTGTGTGAATAATGTTGTCTGACTGGCATGTAAAATGGGTTTTCTGTCCAGTGTGTGGCCTTTTTTTTGGTTTTCTTTTTTGGTTTTCTTCCATAAAAATGGCTAAAGTGTCAACTGTGTCCTTTTTATTTTTGTGAATGCCTGTACTGGATTGTTTCGGGGTTGTGGGTGCGACAGCTGAGAAATAAAACCAAACTGCGTTTTCTGTCTTTAACGTAATATTTTTCTATTTAATTAGATCACTATGGGTAACCGAATTCCTGAAGGTAACAGAGATGTGAAGAATACAATCCATGAAAATGACGATTTAAACAACGACATCATAATTGACAAGAAATCAAATCCAGTGGATCTTGAGCCATCGAATGAAATCTTATTGCCAAGCACGGCTAATGAAAGCATCTTCCAAAGGACAGAAGTTGTTGTTGGTGAGTAACGCTTGGCGTTGTAACAGTGGCTTTGGATAGATTTCTGTGGCAGGGTAAACTGTAATGTATTGTGTTTTTTTATTATATTTTTGCATCCTCTACAAAAGAAATTTTCCAAATACCCTGCTTGCTTCGAAGGTGAAAATTAAAATGCCTTTTTATACAATTAAGGTTTCTGAGCTCGGTTTCGTTAAACGGGTCTGGAACTGGAACTTTTTGTATAAAGCCTTTGTGGGATCTGAAGTAATCACTTATTTTGTGATTGTATTTTTCCTGACTCTATTCCTTTTGGCCCCCCCAGCTCTTGTCGCCGGTGCGCTCGTTGGGTTGCTGTTTGCCGTCTTTATCATCGTTGCTGTAATTGTGCGAAGAAAAATTCCCAAAGGCTGCGACTCTGTCAAGAAACCAATCTACACAAAAACTTCAACAATGGAGGTGTAAAGGAACCTCGGAGTTTAGAGACTCTTTACAGACTTCTAAATGCGTTTGGGATGCACTTGGTGAATTACAAATGCATTCGTTGTCCCAATACCAAAACTGATTTTTACAAAATCTTCTATGCCTCAAATGGCTTGACAAAAATATATAACGGTTCAGTAACCGTACATTCTGATAACGACCTCCTAAAAACATGGACAGTGCCAGTATTTGAGAAAAGAATCATCCGAGGATATCTGGAGATGCACCATACACTAAAGTGGACCTTTAATAATAGAAACGCTAATTCTTATGTATAATGTAATGGTCACTGGATCATAAAGCTATCCCCCCCCCCCCTCACAAAATGCCCAAACCATATATATATATCTGTCTGTACAAAAAGGACTCGATGCACAGGGGCTGCTATGAAGCCCCTGCGCACTTTTTGCTTAAGGGAACAAGAACCTAAGAATGTATTTTGTCAAGACAGATTTGGGACCCCTCCACCCCCCAATCACGGTCTTTTCTACCCTCTTGCGTATCACTGATCTTCCATACAAGTCATTTGATTGTCTAGCGAGTGAGGTTGGTGTCTCGCTGCCTACAACCACCCTAAGTGATCTATTCTTCCAAATAAGGACCCTAAATATAATATGGTTGTCAATAAAGAAATACCCCCCCCCCCCCCGACCTTTCGGTACACATGCCTTTTATTCCCAATGATCCAGTATAGCTCATAAGTAGGTACCATTTTTTTTTTACTTTGTATCTATTCTGTGTTGATTTTGTTTGTATATAATAATAATAATAGAATGATTTGGTACTAGCATGTATGGGAAATATACAGCTCTACTAATAATGCCTTAAAGACTTATTTTTACATATTGAGGTAAAACAGTTTAATGGTTAATATGGCTAAGCTTGGTATTAAAGGATGTATTTTATAGTAAATAATATACTAGATTTACATTATCTTTTTAATATCAATGGTTTGTAGAAATTTTTTCTAAAAAATAAAATTCTACTTTTTTAATTTAACTTTCCATGTTTCATCTTATGTTTACTGTTGTATGTATATAGGTTTTTTTTTTTGTTTTTTTTTTCTCCCCTAAAGGGCATTCTTTTGAAATATGTAGGCGGTTATCCCCCCCCCCGTATTTAAAAATGGTTTAACTTTTGTATATTGTTTGCATTTCCGTATAATGTATGGCGCATATACTATTGTTGCAGCTATTAAATATTTATATTACACACATTGTATAGTATGAGTCTTTCTTATACGGGGGTGGGGATGAGTATGAGTCTGTGTATGTACCCATCTTGATGTTTGGGTGGAATGACTCGTGGGGGCAAGTTTGATTTCGATTTTTGATTTCAGGGTCGTTCTTTTATCGAGCAAATACGGTAATTACAGTTTAAATATGGAAATGGTGATTCTGAGGGCTGAGGTCACTCACACACAGAATAGAAAGCAGACTTACGCTTCAGCCATCGGGAGACAATGTATTTTGTGACAATGTATTTTGTGAGTGCGTACTGTTACCTAAGGTACAGCCCCCCCCCCCCCCTGGGTTATGAGAACGCTGATAATTCTTCGATGAACGGGGCTATCGCTTTGGTACGGCCCTCCTGAAATACATATTCAATAGCAGCGATCTATTTCAAACCTGTTCCACTTCATTTCTCTTCCAGAATGCGGTTTCACACCCAACGTGCCTGACGACAAAATGTCTTCCTATTGACAAACTCTTTAAATACAAAAAGCTGAGTAACTTGCACCTGGTTAAACTGGCTCTGACTAGAATTCAGTATTCACTTTGTCATACGTCGTGGCCGACTACCATGTCTGCAATCTACAGACTACGCAGCAGCTTTTAAACGTCTGTACGAGTGACTCTATCGGTCGCCTGCAGGGACCGCTCTGCCATTAACCAGACGCGCCCCCTGCTGGCATCTGATGGCAGACGCGCCCCCTGCTGGTGACTAATAGAGTCGCTCGTACAGACTTTTAAAATCCTGGTGCCGCAACTTGGCCGGCAGAGACCACTGGTCTCGCTCCTCCAACAGTTAAAGGTCCTTACAAGCGGCTTTATTGGTCGTTCATATAGACTTTTAACTGCTGGAGCAGGGAGACCAGTGGTCTCTGCCGGGCCAAGTTGCACCGTCGGGAGTTAAAGGGCTTGTTTATGTTTTGTGATTCAAATTAAGTGAAAATGTAAAATCTTATTACTTATAATCTTATTTGTAGAAACTCTGTATATGATCAGTTTGACTGATGTTGGCTTTTATGGATGGCCATAGCAACAGTCAGAGCCTTTTCTGCAAATATTTTGTAGGCAAACCAGATATCTCGCATTCTTCAGAATAAATAGTATTTTTTTAAATCTGCTTGCAGGGGCCTCTCAGCTATTTTTAGAAGGTAATAAACAAGAAAATACTTTTTTTGTCATAATCTGTTTGTTTGGACAAATGCATATTTAACCCTTTAAGGACAGAGCTGTTTTTATCTACACCGACACCCAGACACACACACACCAGGACAGGCTCTACCACACCGACACCCAGACACACACCAACCAGGACAGGCTCTACCACACACACACACACACCAGGACAGGTGGCTCAATCAGGTGGCAATCTCTGGCTCAAACCCAGTGAGTTCCCAGGTATGTTCATTGGCTTATCGGAGATGTGATTATTATGGGCAGCCAATAAAGAGGCACCATTGGTGGAACCCTGACATCACGACAGCCAATCAGATTCTGGCAGAAGATTGAAGGGGGGGGGTTATCCAGTCGATGTGAGGAACATGAAAAAAACCTCATTTTCATTAATAGTTTATATTTTTGCAGCAGAAAAAAATTATACAAAAAGCTAATAATGAGAAATATTACAAAGCTCATAAAAAAGCTACGTATCAGGCTGCGCCCGGCGGCTCAAATGGTCGAAGGCTACAAAGTGCATCATTCTGCTGGACGGAGCTTTTACACCCCCTGCCCCCGGTGCACAAGCCTGGCTCTGTGTGTCTCCGTCATGGCTGAGCTTTTACACCCGCTGCTGGGGCACCGAACGTGTAAGCCACAGCCATTTGTAGCCGAAGTATTTATATTTGGCCGTGTGAAATAGTTGGGTGGCCTTTGTCTCCCATAAGACTGCGCTGGATCCATCATCACAGCTGCCCCTGCGTTGTAATGGATACTCACCGGCGTCATGTAACGGGGGTTTTAGAGACTAAGCGCCCCATGAAACCTTCTGAAAAGAACATTTTGTCCGTGGTGGATGTCTTCGGAGTGTCGGAGCCATCAATGCTTCAGAGCTTCCAGCCGCACCGATAATGCCCACGGGTCACGGCTGCTGTTGGTACTGGCTTTCAGTGGCGGTGAAGAAATCCTCGAGGACGCTCTGCAGATACTCGAACGTCGGCCTCTGTTCCGGGTTCTGCTGCCAGCACTGCTGCATGACGTTGTAGAACTCGCCCGGACAATTCGGAGGACACGGCATGCGGTAGCCTCGCTCCAGCGCGGTGATCACCTCCACGTTCGACATGCCTGGAAACAGACTGAGAATGTCAGTTAAACATGCGCGTTATATCAGTCTTCAGATCTAATGGAGGCCACTCTGGAAAAGCTGAAGTTATAGCCACGTAAGATATAATCGCATTTAATGGATTAAATAAAAAGTGGCATTTCTTGCATCATTCAACATAAACGGTTCTGCACGAATATAAATAATTCTGGCAGTCGGCGATTTCTACAAAGTGTTGCGGCTCACTGAGAACCTGCGCGGCTCACCTGGGTATGGAGTCCTCCCATAGGTGATGATTTCCATCATTAGTATACCGAACGACCAAACATCAGATTTTATGGTGAAGGAACCGTAACTGGCAGCCTCAGGGGCCGTCCACTTAATGGGAAACTTGGCACCTAAAACACAGACCAGGGTCAGCGTTACGTGCTTTACCACCATCTCCGCGCGGCCATTCACTTCTCCCGCTGGCCAGTCTATCATGGGTGTCTTTCTACCACCATGAAGTTTTTATCTAACAGCCCACGCTGTTGCACTCACTCTGGGCTGCGAGGGCTCACAATGGTTCCGATCTGCGTTCACCAGGAACACCGATAACATAGACCCAGTTCAGCAATTACCCGGACTCCACTTATCCGAAGCCCAACCGCAGTACGGCAGCTTTGGTATCGGTACCCGGTATCTGACCCTAACGGACTGTCGACCTGCACCTTGTTCTCAGAGTCACTCAGTGGGGTGAAGGTTTGCCCCATACGTACCCTCTCTGGCTGTATATTCACTGTCTTCTATAACCCTCGCTAAACCGAAATCAGCGATTTTGCAGCTGAGAGATGCGGACACGAGACAATTTGCTGCCCGCAGGTCACGGTGAATATAATTCTTCTTCTCGATGTACCACATTCCTTCAGCGATCTACAGAGGACAGAGAATAATCAGCGGTAGCACAACGGCAACTCGTAACCGGTGAACAGAGAATACCGGCAGAGTCTGGACATCAGAGCAGCCGATATGCCAAATACCAGGGAAAGCGGACTTTATACCCACAACAACGGAAAGGACAAACAGCACGCGGCCTAACCGGATCTGGACCAAGCAAAACATAATGACTTCTAAATAATCAATGCCCCACCTGTGCAGAGAAATCTATGAGCTGGGGCAGGGGCTGCTGGTTGCCCTCTTGACTCTTTAGGAAATCCAGCAAGCTGCCCTTCTGCATATACTCGGTAATGATGTATATCGGTTCTCCCTGCGTCACCACGGCATGCAGTCGCACCAGGCGCTCGTGCAGCAATGTCTTCATCAGATTGGCCTCTTCGAGGAAGGCAGCGGGGGACATGGTTCCTGGCTTCATCGTTTTCACAGCCACTTTTGTGTGACCGTTATATGTGGCTGGGGAGAGAGACAGCTAGTTCTAGACTGAAGTATACTTGGGGTGGGACAAGAAATCAAGGTGTTTAGTGAGTGCCCACTTACCCAGCCAAACGTCCCCAAACTGCCCAGCTCCGAGCTTCTTTTCCAAGGTTAGCGAGTCACGAGGGATCTCCCAGGCGTCCTTCTCCCATGGTTTCTCTGGTCGCAGGGTCTGGCAGGGCACCGTAAGGCAGTGGCACAGTCCATCCGTCTGCCCTTGGTTTGAAAGCTAGAATGGTCAGTATGCAGATTCAGATATCACCAAACCCACCAAGACCATATTGTGGCCCTTACTCTCATAGTGGCCGACCAGCTCCTTCAGGGAACGGAACGTGATGCGCGTGCTGATGTAGAAGCCGCCATCATCCAGCATTCGAATCTTATAGTGTTTCACACTGCTCCCCGACACAGGAGAGGAGTCTTTAACGGAGAGGGAATAACAGCCTAAAGGAGAGGGGACATTGAACGTAAAGAAGAGTTTGAGAACTTTCACATTGTGTGGCAAGTAGCTGTCTTTTGGCGCTGGCTGGCACATTGTGATCAGCACAACCCAATGAGGCATTAAGGGCCCTCTTCAGGCTTTATTGTACAATAGATCCGGCCAGAAGTCTGCCCGTTGACTGGAGAATATGTCTGCCCGTTGACTGGAGAATATGTCTGACCAACTTGCTGAACACCTTGAGTCTAAAAGGTTTTTAATGCACCTGATCGTTTCATTCCATCCTTACTGCTGCAACGTAAACAGCTGAGCGAAGTCCACACCAAGCCAAATACCCGGCTGTGAGGAAGGACTGAAAGCTAACGGCATCCATCAAGGATTTATTTAATGGGAAGTAAAGTTAAAAGCAGCACAACTGTGTGGCCCAATTTCACAGATGTTCGCTCCCTCCATGAATTCCCGACTTTTCGGCAGAAAGGATGAGGATGAGTTTACCTTTCATCGTCTCGCTGTCTCGAATCATGAAAGCACCGCTCTTATTCTCAGGAGACATAAGTTGCCTCTCGGCTTCCTTGCGACCGACACCTCTGAAGTACCATCTGTAGAAGAGGATAGGGATAGTGAGTAATGAAATTAAGTATCCTAATCCCCCCCCCCCCAAATGTGCTAGGATGGGAAGCGACTGACTGTTTTATGAATTCTGATCAATCAAGTAAAAAAATCTCAGGTGTTATTCACCCCAGAATGGTGGGGCAGACCGGTACGGCCACTATGTGGTCTTCCAGGTGTGGTTGAGGTCCTACACCAGATGTTTGGCCACAACTTGTCTATTTGGTGGAAAAGGGAAGCTGGGGAAGTGCAAAAGGCTGAATAGAATTGACTCGTACTCCTCTGACTCCAAAGAATTCACCCGTCCTACATAATTACTCGGAATAAAACCTTCTTCTCCAGTGCGTATCAAGTGTGCTCTCCACCACTCCCCCGACCTAGGCAAACAAGAAAATTAGATGCAAGCTTACTTGGGACAATAAGTATTTGGAAACCACAGAATTACCCCTGTGCAGCGAAGAAGACGCAATGAGCGTCTTTTCATTGAAATTACAACATACAGAATATGAGATCATTGTCTCTAATTATCACCGACCTATAGAGAGAATCAATGGGCGCGTAAACACGACACGATTGGCAAGATCCTCAAAGGTGTGTGAATACCAGTGAGGGATACCCCAAATACTATGGGGTAGGATGGACACTCACTCTTCTAAGAGCTGAAATTCATCTCCTTTGCTAAATGTGAGGTCCCCTGGGTGCACCCCGTCGTAGTCATACAAGGCCACCAGCGTCATTGTATCTTCTCCTGTGGAAGGACAACATGGTCAATACGTTAATGTCAGGCAGCATCACATACTGGTGGGAAACGGTTTGCTGTTAGACACCGAGGAGGGCATCCCGTTACCCATTACTTTACCACAAGCTTTACCCGGATAAAATCTTACAGCATCTTCACAGCGGAGCCAAATCCCATACGGATCAACAGCAGTAAAAACGTAAACATTTCACCTGAGACAAGCACAGCGCCTACGAGCAGACGGGAGACATGCTACAAACACGGGACATTCATCACAACACAACGGCAGTTCCAGGACCCCCAAAAGTGGACCTGTGGCAGAAGCGACACCTGGGGATGAAGGGCATGTGGAAGATGAAGCGAGGGGAAGGATGGCTACGACAAATGACCAAGGGCTCAGGGGGGCCAGGAGAGCAAGTGACGGGGATTAAGTCCGTGATGGAACTGTCTTTAAGCGAGATGACGCTCAGAGTCATGAGACGCCAGCGTCTGCAGTTAAAAGTGATGTGAAACCGGTTTCTGGGGAAATAGCCTTCTACCGAACCCGACCGTCTCTTCAGGAATACGGAAGCCGAGTCTCCAGGAACTCAGCAGGCGGCTTACGGCACAATTTATTTTTGGAGTCCGTTCTGGATTCTGCGCAGTGATTTCTGAAGGATCTCCGGACGTTCTCATTTTTATTCGATGTTCTGGGCTTATATTTTCCAGACTTTATAATCCTCCGTCCCGTGCAGCTCTTCTTCCATTCCCTGCGATCCCTCAGTGAACACTGGAATCCACCAGTCAGCCCCAGCAGCAAACTGGGAGTCGCTTTCTGGACTCTCCCCGCTCTGTTTCCGCAGACTCTTCATTTCATCGGTTGCGTTGCCGGTTTTTAGCTTCTCTTGAGTTTCCAATACGGGTGACCAGATAAAAATTTTCAGTGCTGTGCATAATTTAAGCAGCTTTTACTGAGAGGGTGGTAGTTAAGTGGAACAGCCTCCCAGCAGAAGTGTTAGAGGCTAATCCATTGAGGATATTAAACATGCATGGGATAGACGGCTCCTGAATCTAAGACGATTAGGGTTTGAGTAGTTACAGACTAGACTGGCCGGATGGGGCAGATCTTCCGACGGGTTCTATAATCTATTTATTACCCCTAGGCACCATTAGATTGTCCTATCGAAGCTGAATTGCCTCAGATATTAGTGATCCGACTCCTTTAAGTACAAAATTAAAACATCACCCACCTTCTTTACTGGGACCGCTCAATAAACCTTCAGCTTTACCCTGAAAAAAATGCAGAAGATCAGTTTTCTCCGAACCTCCTGGCCTCCTTTCTGTAAGCGGGATCGTTATGTTATTTATTAAATACAGCGCTGCGGAATACGATTCGCCGTTTATTCTTACCGATAATTGGGGCGATAAACGTGATAAACGAGACGCTCGAGAGGAAGACGGAATAAAAAATGCAATTCTCGAAAATAATTTGGAAAACATTCTGCAAATGTCGGGGTTTTAAGTTCCCCAATGCGGTCGCGATAATCTGCGGTGTGCGATTCGCTGTCAGTGAGCGAGTTATTATGAAAGAAGAGGAAGTCAGACTGTAATACGGACTAAGAAGGAAACATCCGGAAGACGCTCCACTAACATGACATCTGCCTTAATGATTGCAATAAGAGTACTCCCTATCACCCCTTCTATTACTCCATATACCCCTCCCCGTCACCCCTTCTATTACTCCATATACCCCTCCCTATCACCCCTTCTATTACTCCATA
>VKOC01004092.1:0-64023 GCA_009364415.1 Spea multiplicata
TACACACACACCCACTCTGACACTTACATACCCAGACACTTACACACCCACTCTGACACTTACATACCCGGACACTAATATACCCACTCAGACACACTACCACACCAAGACATGCACTCAAGCAACTAAGGCACTTCACTCACTGCGATGCCTCAGCAGGTGCTTACTGCAGCTCCCACAGGCTTACGCAGTGACGCTGTGTGACCCCGCTAGGTCCCGCCTCCTCCAGACAATTAAAGAGGTAAGTCTACCGGATCCGCCAATGTCTTTGGGATGGCACAGTGCCGCCAGCGTCCCATGGACGGGCCGGTCTTGCTTCTGGAGCGCTGCCTGTCACAGAGAGATCAATGATCTCCCCAACCAGCTCTGGGCGGGCTATCCCCCATGCTGAGGGCATGCTAGGCCGGGAAAGGTACGCGCATAGACAACCTCCGCTGCTGCCCTGCTTACGCCCGGTGACAGACGCCGATTGAAGTACCGGCAGCAGCTGAGGTTACCAGACAGGAGGTTCCAGGTCCCTTGCAGCGCTGCTGGGGATCTGGATCTAAGTCTCATAGTCTGACCTCTATTTGAGGTCTGATTAAAAGACGAACTCGATTATAAGACGAAGACCATGTGATCTGAAAAAAACCTCATCTTATAAACGAGCAAATACGGTATATATATATATATCAACACAAAAACAAAAAAGGCAGAGGTAGTGGACCAAAATATTAAAACGAGAACAGCTGCTTCCATTGTCGGCCCTTTTCTCATTTATTTCCACGATAAGTATTGGATGCTGGTATTTTTTCCTCCATACTCAATTTTTATTCAGAAATTTTGGAAAACTGTGCAAAATCCTAATCTCAAATTCTATGCCCCAAATACAGTACATATCTGGGAAATCTGGGTTTAACTAAGAGTCTCCTGTTGAAGCTCCAGGTCTCTGGGTTAGTTCCGTCTTTCTCTGTGCAAGGAAGGAACATGTAGCCGTGCCCTCTCCTCTCACATGTCCTGCTTACTCCTTACCCATTTTCTCCCTGAACCTCACCTAGATTCCATCCCACAAACAGCACTCTGGGACTAGCCTTACCCCCACATGAAGAAGAAAGCTCCAGGTAGCCTGCCCTGGGAAGTGCCCAGGTATGCCCATATGGCAGTGCTAAGGGAGCTGGGTCCATAGTTGCAGGGGCCGGTTGCACCTCTAGCACATTAATTTAAGCTCAGGTGAGAGGATGTCTCCATATGGTCCATGAACATATACATCATATAGTGATGGTCATTTAGGATGAAAACAAGATTCAAGTTCATCAAGTTCAACCATGCTGATGATCTAGAAGAAGGCAAAATAAAAAGCTCAAATTGGAGTGATTTTTAATTGTGCTTTAAAAAAGGGTAAAATAAATTGTTCCTGACTCCAAAATTGCAATCTAATTTCTCATTGGATCAACAAGCTATAAGTACTCTTGACATTATAGCCAAATATATCCCTGAATATTCTTTGGCTAAAAAAAATCATATAGCCCAGGTATCTATTGAATTTCATAACAATCCTGTACCTACCTTCACAAAATAGGTACAGTTATTATTATTATTATTATTATTATTTTTATAGTTATTATGGACATTCACTAATTAGTTTAACACAGCTGCTTAATCTGTTGATATTGTAGCAGCACCTCTAAGTGTGAAATAACTATTTAATATTATATTTTTTATAGTCTTTACTATTGCCTGTAATACAAATGAAGTAAATAATATAGCCTGTAAGTCTAAAAAAAAAAATAACACTAAAAATGTTCATTTTTTTTTCTGGGGAATGTTTTGCGCATAAACACAAGAGACCTTCACCCAAACCCAGCATCTTTTCATCTGTTCTCTGTTTCAGGGTTGTTTTGCTGCATGAGTATAAAACATGGAGGGAATGCAATCTTTTTACAAAGATGTGCTATTCCTGGATATATAACGAGACACAGAATGTCTACTCACAATATTCATAATATTGTGTGCAAGCTCCTTACTAATACATGTTAAATAATGTAGGCATACATATTATACTGTATATGCATGATTCATGTAATAAATAAACTCCAACAAAAAGACTGATGATGATGATGATAGACCTTTTCGTATACTGAGAGATGACTGAAAGGCTAAGGGCTACGAAGGCTTGTGCAGTGTAACTGTATTGTTAATGAGCAAATAAAAAAGAGAAATAAAGTTCCCTTTCCTGCCCTGTATCTCTGTTCTAGTCCAGAATAAGTTAATATGGGGTAATAACAAGATCCTAATCAAACAACTAAAATGTTTGACACCTTTATCATGGCAGTAACTCTTTTCAACCTGTGCACTTAGCAAATGTGACTCCGAGAAAAACACAGCCGTAAATACAAATACCGTTTGAAGTCTTCAACAGCTGGTTTATCTCTTCTTCATTGTAACTTCCGCATACCTAGCGCTAATTACACTCACAATATGTTGATAGATATTAAAATCTAGTTTACCTTATAGAGATAGATATTGATGGTGGATAGATAGATAGATAGATAGATAGATAGATGGATAGAGATGGTAGATAGATAGTGATGATGGATAGATAGATAGATAGATAGATAGATAGATAGACAGATAGAGATGATGGATAGATAGACAGATAGAGATGGTAGATAGATAGTGATGATGGATATAGACAGATAGAGATGGTAGATAGATAGTGATGATGGTAGATAGACAGATAGAGATGGTAGATAGATAGTGATGATGATAGATAGATAGATAGATAGATAGATAGGTATGGTAGATAGGTAGATATGGTAGATATATAGTTATGGTAGATAGATAGATTTGCATATTTGTGAGCTGATGTGATTCACTCAACAGATCAATAAATTGAGATAAAGTACAGTAAAGTGCAACTATCCAGTGGCCATTCAATTAAATAGATGTTTTTTTAACAACTGGCATAATTCAATTTCCAATATCAGTTACAACAAACAATATTCCTTCTATATGTTCCAATACGTCATCAAAATCGAAAAAACTTATCACCACCTCTTCTCTTCTCTTGTGAAACGCGTGTTTCAGTATGACATGAGATGTGGTTTGTAATTCCCTCACAAATAACCATATGTTCTTCATTTCTAGTCTCTGGTATAACGTGGCACAAAGCTATTTGATAAATTTTGATTGTTTTAAATCCCCCAAACTCTTGGGTTTTAAGATGTATTTGTGTGTTTCTAACACTTTATCTTCAGTTTCCTTTTAGCATATTATGTATCGCAGAACCTGATTTAAATATTTCTCAATAGCAAGGTCTTTTATTTTACTTTTTGCTTCCTAGGTAATGACCATATCAAATTGAATAATACACCCCCTACTTCGTGTAGCGTTAGAATAAAGAAACCCCTACATCATCTATTAAGTATATTACAAGTCATTAGGGATCACAGAACTCCAAGATGAATTACAATACAGTTATTACATGAAACGTAATAAGTGGCTAATTTGTGTACTATTGTTATGTTCCAACTGTTGCCCGAAATGTATCTTTACTCCAACAAAATTCACCTAACCTAATAGAAATGAACATTAAAAAAATAATGGTGTGAGTGGACAGAGCTCGATTATGCCATATTCATCAGCTTCTAGAGCACCACTGATTTATCTGTTTATTACACATGAATATTTATAAAGCTAGGGAGGATTGGCAATGTTAATGTATGTGGCTCAGAAATAAAAACACATAAATACAAGTCAAACAAGCATACCCCCAATGTATAAGTGCAGGATGGAAATGCATAAAACAAAAAAAAAAAGGGTCACGGAAAGGATCAAGTCATCGTGTAAATGCTGCCAAGATCCCTGGTTGCTCTAGACCACCTGGTGGCTACATGTGGAACTACAAGTAAAACAAAAAAAAACAAAACAGAACAAAAGCTTCAGGTGGTGACCTTAAACCTTTAAATGCTAGCAAATGCCTATCGTTCCCTGTATAAAAATCCACAAGATACGATTACCACTGATAGGGCGAGGTTTGTTGTAAATGCCTTGTCTTGTTAATGTGCTGTCAGGCAGCGCTCAGACTTTTTAAACCTTACCTGTTCCGTTTTCTTATGCACAGTATTAATGCATGCTTAATGTGTCCTATATGAGATGAAAGAAAATATCTGCCGAAGACAGATAGAACCCAACAAACTGGTATTTAAAAACTGATGTGGCTGACCTTAAGTATAATTTGTGTGACAGACTAAGTTAAAGCATATTTGCAGTAAATTGGTCAAGAACTTCTCATAAAGTTGTTTTTTTTTTTCTTTTACTAACCTTCTAGCGATTAATCACCGTTACAAAAAAGAAAGTTCACATCAATATTTAATAAACACAGAACATTTTAAAGGTCTTACTATTATATTATTAGGATGAAAAATTACAGATAAACTCGGTCTGTTAAAACATGCTTCATGGATGACTTTTTCTTCTAAATAAACTGTCTGCTCCGCACTGTCTACATGAATGTCAGTGCCGGGTGAAACACACTACAGTGCCTGTCTTTTTTGGTAATTTAATTACAAAAGTAAAATGATTTCTTCATAAAGCAGGAACAGGCTCATACGCAGCTGATATAGCAAATCCTATGATCTTCCCCCAACCTTAAAGGTACTGAGATTCACTCCCTGTCATGTTTAGTTGACCTAAATGTGCTTGAATGGCTACTTCACGGCAAGACATATAGCACTTCTAACAGGAATGCACAGGACCTGCAGACTGTATTTCCAGTCATCGACATACTCTAGGCTAGAGCAGAAGATCTGTCTAGGTAGAAGCCCTCCTGCTCCATTATTGGTGGCTTTTAGTGGACCCCTTAGATAACATTGTGACTGGGGACATCACGGAATATCTCTAGTAATGGGCCAATTTACACATATAAACAGAGAACTTGACAGCAGGTAAGAACCATTTGGGCCATCTGGTCTGGCCATGTTTCCTACTGTAAAGACTCAGACCTTGGTGTTGGATTTAGGATAGACACATGCCTATCTCATGCATGCTTGCCACTTTTACTGGCCCTTCCACTTTTCTATCACCCTCTCAGTAAACAAAAACTCCATTACATTTACCCTCTTTTTCTAACACAAGAATACAATTCTTGTAAGTCTGTTAAATCCCTTTATGTATTAAATGTTTCTATCATATCTTCTCTCTCTTCGCTCCTTCAGGTTTTATATATTGAGATCCTTTGTCTTTCCTGATATTTTTTATTCTGCAAACCATTTTAGTGGCTCTTCTATGAACTCTCTCCTGCACGCTACTTCTAGGTGAGGTCTAACCAGAGATCTGTAAAGTGGCAGAACAACACTCTCTTTCTGCCACTAATGCTTCTAGCTTTACAACCCAGCACCTTAATTGATTTTTCTAACATTTTATTGTATTGCTTGCCTAATAAAAACCTCAGGAATAATTATTCCCAAGTCCTTCTCTTCTGTTGTAGTTGACACCCTTTAACTACATTTTGCCTTTGAATTTTTTTGTACAAAGTGCATTATTTTAAATTTATTAACACTACAGACTTATGGGCCTAACCTGCACAGCCTCCATAATATTTTGTACCTCGACCTGTGTGTCCTTCTGATTCAGAGCGCTGGCATATGATGTCATGTCCCAGCGCTCATCAAGGAATACACACAGTGCAACAAAGGTTGCAAGTAGATCCTGAGAGGCGACTGTGTCCTAAATCTGCATTTAGAATTGATTTTCTATTTCTGTCCTTTGGAAGGACCACCGTGCAAAGATTGGCGGTACATCATTCTAAGCATATAAGAATTCAGCCTTTCAAAACATCCACATATGGATATTCAATGCATTGAAATGTAGTCTGTGGCTTTCTCCCGCAGCCATAAAGGGGTTAGGTGCTAGTGACTTACCTTAAATTCTTCCAGAATTTTGTAATTTTTCCCATGATATTCACAAAAGTTTTTTACTTCTTTGCACTCCGGACAGCATCCATTGTGTTCCACTTTAGTGCATTTGGGGTGAATTTTTGGGCACTCTGGCTGGTCACAAACAGGTCCATCCACCGTACAAATGCAAGGACAGTTAGAGTGCCCCGGAAAAAATCTCTCCCCTAGTTTGTACACAAAACCACTGTCATCCACACAACCTTTACCCCTGTAGTCATCAAAGATCAAGTTGTCATTACTGGAGGCCTGCTCTCCTTCATCTGCAGGGTAATCTTCCTGGTTGATGGAAGCAGAGGATGCTGAAGCTGTGATTGCCAAGAGAATCATGGATGCTGCAGATATATGAAGAGCCATCCCCCAATGTCAGACCTAATGCGTGCCACTCCTCTAGGAACTGTATCCAGTTGCGGCCATGTGGGCTAGAAACAAGGGGAAAAAAGGCATGTTAATGTACAAATATGAAGTATTAAGGAAAAAAAACTAAATAACAGGAGAAAGCTAATTAAAGTCCTTTATCATTTCAGTTAAAGTGCTATTCAACCTACTCTGTTGAACGTCTAAACCCTCCCAATTCCTAACATTTTGCCTAACTTTGGCGAACTTAATTATCATGTGACACAAATGTAGACAATGATAGGTTGTTTAATGGTATTACATTTTCAGAGGAGATAACAAAGCTCTGCAACTGCTAAAGTTTTACATTAGCATTCGATATAGCATTACACGATATTTTATTTATAGAATAGCAGTGGATTCAGTAGCTTTATTACAATACCTGGGAACTCTCCAGGTTTCGCCTGGAGACTCCAGGACACGTGCTGCCCTGGTTCTCCGGGTGGACACCCGAATCCTCCAGGTCCCAGGTATGCTTATTACAATGAGTGAAAAATCACAATCACTTTGAAATTGGGAATGTACAAAATGGACAAAAACACATTCTGATACAAAATGAGAAGAAGGCCTTGCTCTTGGATCTCGAAATCGAATGCGAGGTTACTATGCTGTGGATTAAGTGGAATATCACCTTTATAAACAAAACCTCTTGTGGAATTATGCTGTCAATCACAGTGCTACTTTTTGAAGGTATAACATCATGTATGGTTTTAAGCCACTTAATGTCCGAAGAGGTGGAACCTCTGTCTCAAACCTCTTCCACCCAAGCAGAACATCATATTGACCTAAAATAAATTATGGACAGTGTTATCTTACTGTATACCGATACCATTTCATTAATGTTATTTAAGTAACGGCTATTTGTTTTAGGAATTTACATACTTTATTTGAAAATATATAGGACTGTATGTTTTAGGGGAATACACAATCTATGTGCTTAAGTGTATAAACACTGTCTCTTTGACGTGGCACGGTAAAACTGAGTGTAATCCAACATATTTCATTAAATTAGCCTCCTTTGCCTAAACGTACTTCTTACTTAATTTTATGCGTCCAGCAACTATCAGATACATTCACTTACTTATTAATGTATTTGTTCTACAGGCTTTCTAAATTTGTACCTACTGTACTATTATGTAGCATTATGAATAAGAAAGTCATTTTACCATTGCGTATTAATTATTAATGTGATTAATTATTGAGTGTGTTCCAAGCTTCCCTTAATAGTGTAAGAGAATTGGTATTTAAGCCTCGTAGCCTCTTTTGGCTGTTACAGAAAAGTAAATAGCTGTGGTTGATTGGATGGTGATAACGCTAAACCACTTACAAAAACACCATCCACCTGGTCAATCGGAAGGTCTGTACTGTTTGCTTAATCGTAAGCTCTGGATGGGTTATTAAGGGCTGTTAGGTCTGTTCCTCCTCAGACCTTATCAGTTAAGGAGGTTTTGGAGTGAACATAAATAAGTTCATCTTTAGCTTGGTGATTAATAGTAGATGGCACTGGGTTGTCTTTGACCACTACACGTAACCACGTCTGCTCCATCTTCAATTTCCCAAGTCCATTTTCACACTTCATAGGGTTTCCAAACTGTTTCATAGTTCTGTAGGTAATATTGATGATTTATACATTTGAGATCGTACCCAAAAATTCAGTCACCGAGCTTTTGCCCTACAGCCATCCATTTTTACAAGCGAATATGGTCATAATTACTTTTCCATTTTATTTTTAAGGTGCTTTGTATGTTATTCTATCTATACTATTCCTATGGGACTCTTGGGAGGTAGAAACATACTATAATGGGCAATGTCTTGGCAACGTCACATGCAATATTAGAAGATGTCACCACAATGCACTGAAATAAGTCCTCTCAGTAAAGTCAATTACAGCTGACAGATAAGCAGAAACAGCACTGTGCTAATGAAGATGCCCTACCTTGAGCGGTCACACTTTCAAGTTGACCTTTTATCTGCTTTCATCTGGAGTTTCAAGCTTCTCTTTGTATACTACAGGGAAACTGCAAGTCTGCACTACTGTTAGAAGATTGCCCCAGGCTATCTGGACCCTGAGCTCCCGCTGCCTGTATGGCCTCTGTACTTGCCACTGTTCACACCTCTTGCATGCGAAGACCTCGGGCTAAACTCACTGTAGGAGCAGAATGGGTTTAACTGTCAGAATGGGGAGACCAGTACTCTGCTGATATGTACTGCAATCCTACTGGAAACCTTCAACATGCAACGTGATTGCTAGGCTTCTCAAACCTTGGTAATATTGAGAAAACAAATACTTTGTCCCACATACTATTGGCTTTTACTATTATAGGACGACGGGAAATTCCCTTCCATTATGGGAAAAAAATCATATGAGTATTTGAGAGTATTTGATCAGAAAATCACTTTGAAAACTAAAATCATTGGATGATTGAAGCCCAAATGTTGCATGCTTTGATGGCAAATGCCAACTTTTATGAGAATACGAAGCCCAGTGGGCAGGCAAGGAAAAATTTCCTGCTGGGTGATGGATTGAGTTCTTTAATATCCGGTATTAAAAATTAAACACTAGTGAGAAAGAGCAGAGGAGAGAGATAATCGCTAATTGAGAATAGGAATAAATATTTTTTTTTTTTTTACAATGAGTTGGTAAAGGGATACATATGAAGAACAATTCCTTTTCTTTCATATGATTTTTAGATCCCTTTCTTGTATATGATTTGAGATCCTTACAAGCAGATCTATGAATGGATGCAATACAGCACTAATACTAAATCAGATGCAAATCTCCAAACACAAAATCAAAAGGCTTATATGTTAAATCATCTAGATGCTGTTGTGAATTAAATTTACAAATTTTTGAGCAAAAAAATTAAGATTACGTAAACAAAACTAGTGTGAACCCCTAGTAACGTCACATATATATATATATATATATATATATATAGTTACATGTATATGCATTTCAAATACAAGGCAGTTGAAATCATTCTGATCATTTCCATTCTGATCAGATCATTTGCTGTACATATCCTTTTGGTCTTTTTGATTAATCTGTGAATTTTACGGGTCTGTGATAATAAAATTAGATTATATTCACTTTAACAACCAAATGTTTTTTTCTTATATCCCACAATGTTTTACTTAATGGCTTTACAAATACCCCAGATGCTGTTGGTGTTGCACATGCTGATCTAAACCTTGGGTACCAAAAGGGTTAAGAAGGCAAGCACTTTCACTACCCTGTAACACTGTAGTATGTGTCTCTCACTGCTAGCAGCTTGATGCTCAGATTAACCATCTCAGTCTCGGCATTCACTGCCTATGATGAGTGTTAAAGCTGATTGTCATAGAACATTAAGATCTGGGATTAATGAAGAAAAATGTCAAAGAACTCCAGTTGATCTCAAGGAATCACAATATAGAAATTGTGTTTGATTCAGTAGGATGTGTGCATAGCATGCAGCTGAGACCCAGAAAGAGGAGCACTACTCTGACACTGCAGTTTTGTCTGAGCCCCCAGATAGAGAGGGGACTGTGCATTCTACACAAGCCTGAAAGACATTAAAGCTGTTTTGTTAAATGATTTGTAAGGTGTTCCTGCAGCAGGGTCTGCACAGCATAGTCTCACACAGATGGAGAAAGAAGTACTAGTTAGTTATAGAGGTAAATGCTAACAGGTTATTATTTTATTAGTTGTCATGACCAGTGCCCCTGCCAAACAGAAGAAAAAATAACCTTAAAGTTATATTGTATGTAGAAGGAAAGAAAAACACAGTGAAAGTACAGAACATGGTGCAGAACCTCTATTTCTATCTATCGCTGTCTATATGCATTCTAACAGCAGTACATGGATGTATGAGTACAGAATGAAAGATGTATGAGTACAGAATGAAATACATAGGTAAATATGCTTTATGGAAATTGGCCCTGTGAAAACATGCAATACAAAATACATTTACCTATTAAGATTTCATCTTCTAGGGTTAGCAGGGGGAACTTCACACCAGTGGATGAGAGTCTGTTAGCCCATCCTACGTGCTCAACGAAGCCACATTTATATAGAGAAAAAGTGTCTCATCCTTCTAGTTTCCCAGCCATAGAGCACACAGCAGATGCCTCTGTAGTAACCAAAGCAGTCCCCAGGATTCCCAACAAAACCCCAGTAGGGCTACAGGCATAAACGGACACCCCAGGAGCATGGGTGCACTGAGATGAATCCGCACTTGTGTAGCAGCTTCATGGTGACCTTCCCCTTGCTTTGAAGTCCCAGTTGCAGTATATCCCAGCTAGAGCTTCCCCAGCCAGTAGCTGCTGATTAATGGGCTCCTGTGTTAAGAGTTAAAGAGCACAAACAGCACTCGCACAGCCAGGAGCAGCTCCTTCAGCACAGCAATATGTTGCTTCAGCAGCAGCTTACAGCCACCAAGGTAGCCCCTGAGCAGGGAGGCTTAACTTTTTGCTTAATTCTTCTGTATGTGTTGATCCTGCAGCATGGGAGTCAAAAGCACAGAACCAACACATGTCTTCATTGTCACCCAGGAGGAATTATTACCAAAGCAAATCTATGGATGGGGTAGATGAGGGGTAAAGATTCTTCAGCATCATGCTTAGGCTACCAAGCATTTCTCTATAACTCCGTGGGACCATCAGCAGCACTCCATACACAGCAGCACTCCATACACAGCAGCACTTCGCCACCATGCACAATTTCGTGACCAAATCAGGATGAAGAGCAGCAGCGGGTCCACGGCTTCAGCGCATTGATGGGAATTCAGCACCATGGACAGAGGAGCAGAGCCGGAGAGCAGAGACCTACACGGGAGCAGCAGCCTTCAGCACCCAATGCCTTCAGCACCCAATGCCTTCAGCACCCTGCACCGACACACAGCAGCATGCAGGCAATGGTCAGCAGCAGCCCATAGAGAGACAAGCAAGAGCAGAGCAATGCTCAGCAGCAGCAGCAGCTCACAGACAGACAGGCAAGAGCAGAGCACTGCTCAGCAGCAAACCATGGAGAGACACGCACCAGCAGAGCACTGCTCAGCACCCTTGGCAGACACAGCAGAGCAGGCTTGCCATTCCCTAGAATGAGCACACAGCAGCATCCTAAACTCAAGGCAGATTGGCACTGAAATGCATATTAGAGGAGATTGGAAAGTACAACACAGCCCCCAGGAGGTAGATTTGGGCAGTTATTTCTCCCCACCCCTTCTCCTTTAACCCACTGGTTGCCATCTAAGAACATTTTGTTAGTATATACATAAACACAGAAGCAATGGAGGTAAACTTTGGGTTTAGTAGATTTTTTGGTGTCCTGTGTCATTGCCCTATAAATATTTTCTCTCATTTTTTTTAAATTGTAATGCTAAAAGTGTAAAATTTCCTCCGGCTACCCAACACGTTCCTAACCTGGTTAGAGATGGGTTAGGTGAGTAAAGTTATGTGTTAATATGTATAATATATTCAGTTGTGCTTGTACCAGATTCACTGCTGATTTCATTACCACTGCATTATCATATTTTATGATGACGTATCTGCAAAATAAATGTAATCTACACATATTTTATTCTTTCCGAACATATACCGGTATGTTTTCCAGTTACCCTAGAGCACCAAGCTGCTAGGTTCAAAAACATTTCGAAGAGTCATTATGTCCTTAATTTTGAGCTGAAATACTAGCAAGTCATTTATCTATTGCAAAAAGATTTTAATCTGATAGCTACTTCAGAGAATTGGTACATATTGCAGAAAGGAGCAGATATGGCACCCATGGTAACAATTGGTAATATATCCGGCACCATATAGCTGTCTGTAAAATAAATTTTTATAAAACATCTCTACTTAGATAATACCAATGAAAGTATGTATTAAAATATTACTAGATCCATTTTATTACTAACTAAAAGACACCAGTGTATGCAACAAGAGCCTGGAGGGAGATGTGTGTCTGGATTAAAGAAGTGAAAAAGAGTATGAGAAAGAAATGAGTAGACTTAATTGGTAAATATAAAATCAACACACTATGGTTGACAACCATTAACAAAATGTTTTATTAAATGCTTGAAATGCTTCATTCCTTTTTCTGATTTTATATCCATCACCATAGTTCTCTATACCAATTTTAAAGGCAATAGTTAAACAGTGATGGTCTTCTACGTCCAAAGCCGGACAGTTCCATCAGATCCACCAGAGATTAGGTAGTCGCCTTTGTGGTTAAAGAGGACACATTGAGCAGCTTCTTCGTGGCCTTCTAAGCTTGCCAGTTGCCCAGACGTTAGAGCCAGTATTTTGACTGTCCCATCATTGCTGGCCATGGATACCAACTGACCTGCAAAAGAGAGAAGAGCAGAAAGGTGAGATACTCCCTGAAGGTGATGTTGAGAATATTGATTTGACTGCTAGTGATGTGCACTGAATTAATGTCTTTATTGAAAATAACTTCTATCCAAGCGTGATAAATCAATATAAATGAGACGGACTGCCTATGCCAGAAAGTAAACTAATAAATTCCAACCACAGACATCCTGTGGCTATTTATTGGGATTAACAATTTGGATTTTCTAAAAAAAAACAACAAAAAAAATCTTGCCATTGCGAGTTACTAGGTTTCAGGTAACATGTTTAGGGATAATGTGTCTGTTTTAAAAATGACCAAATTATAAAAAGTTTAGCAATAAATGTATTGAATTTGTTGTTTCTGTGTAAAGCACACACTCTTTAGCATAGGTGTTAACCATCAGATAATTACAGTATACAAGTCGTTTTCTTCAAAGGGATTAACAAAGCTGAGTACTCCCTGATAATGGGTTATTTTATTTATTCATTTTATGTCTCAATGAAATGTATGGAATTAACTACAGTAATTTTCTTTATTATAGTAAATAGTTAAACACAAAGGATTACATCCCATTGGCTAGAGAGCTTGGTTATCACATGTGGCTTGGGTACCTCATTGCTTTGGATGATATTTTTAATTTTTTTTTATGTTGCACACTCAGAGAAAGTGTTCTGAAACATTTTTGGGGTTGGGAGGATGCAAAGGTAACACAACGAACATATCTATGGACCACAGCGTGAACCGTAGTGCGTTCTGGGTGGGAGAAACCTGGTCATTTAAAGAAAACTCTGCACCCATAAGGGAATTTTAACAGGACCAGTAAGTAGATGCCATTACGTGGATAATTTTTTTCTTATATTACCGGTACTGGGCTGGAGAAAATGTTAGTACTGGTGCTTTGTCAAAAAAAGTCACAAATTAGAAACCTTCCACCTTTCAGTTAAACATGCTAGTATTCCTGTAGGATTGCACCTCATTAATATGGATGCATTCGACAAACAGACAAATTGAAATGTAATTATATTCTGCAAGAATATCAATCAAATCATGTTGTCTTTAAAGACCTCCTTACACAAGCACAAAGACAGAGCAGTAGGAGACAGCATATTGTTATTAGCTTAACATGATAACATCAGTAACAGTCATGCACAGCCCTGCATGCTATTGTGATACAACAGTGTCTTGTAATCAAAGTTTTCTTCTAAAATACAAGGCTAGTGTCCAGCTGATTTTGACTCTATCAGCTGACAACTTTCCATTACTGAATATTGTCTTATCACCACTTGGCGACCTTATGAAAACATATAGAAGGTTTTTCCTGTGTAGTAAACCTTTTGGAAGGTTAAGGGGGGGGGGAGCTAATAGAGTTAATGGGGATGTACACCAAATGTTTTGTTCCATATGTCCCCAGTTTGCAGCTTTATCAAGACTGTGGTTTTCTATCTCAGCTTGCAGTCAATTGTCCTTCAGGTCCATCAGACCATGGAGATGTCAGGATTGTTTTGTTTGAGTTAGCTGGGAGAACACACACAGATGGAATGGAAAAAAGGCAACAAAGAGCACACCTGTATTATTGCAATGACTTTACAGATACAACAGCATGAAGACAATACATAGCGTTAAAATACATTAGAACATTACATCCAGGCATTGTCTTCTACTGATTGAGTGCCATCTGAGTCACAAAGCGCATTAAGTGGTTGCCTGTTTTGTATGTATCACCTCATTGTTAATACATTATTATAGCATAAAGATCATTTTTGCAGAACAGTCTTTTGGTATCCCGTAATAAGGTATGGTTTTTACCTTCTCTGTGTTTTTTCTATGTCTTGTTGAGTAGAAAACAAAGCCCTACAGAACAGTCTTCAGGATACGCCAGTTTTTTGCCATTGAGATGATGTCAAGTTCTAAGCTATACACGCATACTACATGGACAAAGGTATTGAGACACCTGGCCATTACACCACAGGGACTTTAATATGTAGTTGGTCCCCCTTTGCAGCACTCTTCTGGGAAGGCTTTTCACAAGATTTTGGAGTGTTTCAGTTGGGATTTTCACTTATTCACCCAGTGGAGCATTTGTGAGGCCAGGCACTGATGTTGGACAAGAAGGCCTGGGTCCCAATCTCTTTTCCAGTTCATCTCAAAAGTGTTAGATGGAGTTGAGCTCAGGGCTCTGTGAGGCTCAGTCACGTTCTTCCATACCAAACTCATCCAACCATGTATTTGTGGACCTTGCTTTGTGCACTGGGGCACAGCCATGTTGGAATAGAAAATGACTTTCTCTATACTGTTCCCACAATGTTGGAAGCATAGCATTGTCCAAATATATATGTCCCAATACATTTTTCCATATAGTGTATGTCAAAAGGTAGAAAAAATATCAGATGGATAGCTATGCAAGCAGAGAACCAATATATTCAGTACTTAGAATGGAGTAGGCTCCATGTTATGTGTAGGAAACGTGTCCTTGAGTGTATTTGGTCTATAAAAGGTGGCAAATACTACACTTGTCTGAAAATGTAGCAAGTAGTAGTGTGTTTTCTACCAACAGCAGACTGTTAGAGGTGGAAGAATATTATTATTCTGTTAATTCTGTATGTTCTATCCGTAAATTACTTTTATATTTGGTCTGTTCGTTACTTTAGGAATCACAATGGAATGTTTTGTTGAGGTTGCAGAAAATGGGTCCACAAAAACAGTAGTCAGTCCTGAAGGGGCTCTAGAAGCTTCTTTAATGTCAAATTATGGAGCTTATTGCAATGGAGAGGTCTTCATGGAAATATCTCCGAGAGAGCAGATCTTTAGATGTTTGTTCCATGTACTTTTCTGTCTACTATGTGCTTCTGCTGTAACATACTAATAATATTAGAATTATATCTTTTATCTAAAATGCTACATTTCAGTTGGACTCTAAAGGCCAGAGTCAAAATATTGAATGTCAATTTTTTGCCTAGAGGAAAGCTTATTAACTAATATATTTGAAGACCTAAAGAAACATTCAATTATATTTAACACATACTTAAATCTCCTAAGGGTTCTGAAAAGTATGTGCAACAATCCAGAGCATTCCTAAGTCTGGTTTTAATTGGCAAAGATACCGTTATAATTCTTAACGCTATGAGTCATTCATTATACGAACCAGTGGTTACATTACTGCTCAGACCCAGGTGTTCTAGACCTGCTGTCTTCAGCAATGAACAGTTATATTGTTTTTTTAATAGCAATTTTTTTCAATATATGCCGTTTGCTTTTATAAAATACTTAATAATATAATACTTTATAGGGTACAATTCTGTAAAACTCATTCCATTTGTTGGATTGGGGACACGTCTTTCATTTTTTTTAAAAAAAATATGTTCCTATAGGTATAGTTTGCATTAAAAAATGTGTATGGGAATTCAACGAATCTCTAGATAATCTATGGAGCTTTTCCATTAAATATGTTTCTCCCTCCTTCACGCCTGGTCAAGTCCATTGGTGGCTGCAAGCTGCTGATCTGTGGCCCCTATAAGCAGTCCTTGTTTTAATCAGCTAAGAAAATACTTTTACATGTGCGCACAAGAAGCACTAAGTGCAAACCTACAACATGGATTTTCACAATTATTCCAGTTTAAATAAATTCAGTGTTAGGTTGCTTATCTTAAATAGAAAAATGCCTTTGATGTGCATTTTGATGTGCATCTGATGAATTATTTGAATGATATATAAAATAGAGCTACATTATCTACCCGTATATCGAGTAAGTAGAATAGCATGACATCAGTTATTTTACCGGATTTATTAACTCCAGCATTACTTGTGAGATTTGATGATGAAAGGTAGAATGAGACAATCACCCCCTTTCCCCTGGGGGAATGGATAACCTATATACTAGATTCTCATCATATATCTGACCTATATCCTCCTTACTATCCACCCAGTGTATGGAAACCATATTGTTATTTAATATATTTTAACATGTTTTATTTCATTTTCTAAAATGCTTCACGACTTAACCACCTCATCCCACAAGTATGAACTCTAAGCAACTTAATATTACAACAATTAGGTTTTACGGGTGTCTCTAACCCGCCATTTCTGATGACTTTTATTTTTATAACTAGCTACAATTGTAATTTTTCACATTGATCTTTAATTTATATTTTTACAATCTGAAACACTCCATCTGGAATGAATTTATAAACTTTTAAGCCCCTTAACTAGAATGTTTCTATGATTGACCAGAAGTAGTTTGTACAAAATATTGAAAAATACATAATGTTAAGAGTGTTAATATTTTCCAGGCTGATGTTTGCAGGAGTAACAGTGAAAGGGCAGCGCCATCCTTCTGTGAGCACAGTGCCTGACCTCAGCACGTAAAGGACATAAGTGACATCAAAAACACCTTCTTTCATCATATTGCATGTGGGAATTTGAGACTTACAGACAATCTCAAATAAAAGGTACCAGGTCACCTCTGTTTGGGCTATATGCTATGCAGAAAACATAGCAGAATGTCAACACATAATGATAAGGTTCTGATGAAATTATTAGTATTATTATTATGTATTATTATGTATTTATTATAATGTATCTATTATTATTATCTTTTATTTATATAGCGCCAACAATTTACGCAGCTCTTCTTACAATACATATATACATGGGGTATGACAAGATTTGACAGACTAAGACAAACCGATACATTAGGTGGAAAGGGCTGGGCTCACAAGCTTACAATCTTGAGGGAATGGGGTGAGGACCAACATAAGGAATAGAGAAAGGTGAGAGGTAGTGTGGTGGTTGTATTGGTGACAGGGAAGTTTTAGCAACTAAGCTGGTGCTGCTTCTCGGAAGAAGGGGGTTTTGAGATGTTTCTTAATGTTGGGAGGGGGAGTAAATGCTGAAGGCTCGGTGGAAGTAGATTCCAGAGATATGAGTGAGGAGGAGAGCCTTAGTCCATGGGAAGAACTTCAGAATCGAGTAGGGGAGTATTTGTTTAGGAGGGCAGAAATGTATGGAGGAGACTTATAACTTATAAGTTATTTATAAAGCATTTATTCTGGAGCCTGGTATCATAAAAAAACACGGAAAGATGACATACACAAAGAGGCCTACATCTCAAGAGAAACCTCATATCCAAAGCAGGTTTTGAATGCTTAGTCACATCTTATTGTTTGATATATTGGCCTACTAAAAGCTAACACTACCATTTCAAACTTTCATTATGACCATGGTGCTTGCTGAAAATGTTGCCTCAAAAACAAGCTCTCTTTTTCTAACTCAATAAATAATTTATTTAAAACATAATTCAATAATGCTGAGGTGCAATGGAAGAACAGAGCAGAAGCTGACAGTGGAATTTCGTAAAAAAAACAGTGTTTTTTTTTTTAGCTGGCCATGTATTTTTAGCGTTTTTTATGCAGTTGCGAGTGCTGAAAATTGGAAGGAATGGTTATATAATTAAACCAAAACCCAGTAACATTGGCTTTCATTCTCCAAGCTCATAACATATTCAAGCTTTAGCAGACGTTGTTTTAAAGCTGTAGGACAATGTTCAATCCCCACAATACGCCCCTTTATGTTTGCGCTCTGTCTCAATGATTTTTTTATTCCCAACCTGTCAATGGCTTTTGGTTGTGATTTTTTTTAAATTTTACATTTAAATTAACTTCAAAAAATTGTACACTCAGTGGGAAAATACTCAGTGCTGAATCCCGTCTTGAGCTTTCCAATTACCTTTTTGTCATAACATCTCCCGACACATTCTATTATGAAGGAACTATTAAGATGATAAAATAATGTATTAATACAGAAAATGTTTCTGTAAATATATATATATATATACACATAAATATATGTATATATATATATATATATATATTGGCCTACAATACCATTCAGAGAAGTCCTTTTTTTTTCATCCATTATTCTTGTTGTACTACGTTGTACTACGAACCACATAAATTAGCCTGATTCTTCAACGTGAGTGGTACTGACTGGCATAGAAGTGTGATAAGATTGATGTGTTCGTAGTTTTATCAATCTAGTAGTTTAATTTGACATTCATGATGTTTGCAGGTTTTCACAGAAGAAAGTGTAACCCCTTTAGCTTTGTGAGACATCATTGTTGCATTCTGGCCTAGGCCTAGGGCGGCGGGTCCAGAACGGTTGGAAGCCCCTCGGCTGCAAAGTAGGGAGCCTATCCCCCTCTTGGGGCATCAGGCTCCCTGTAGCACCACCATTAAGTGAGCAATAATGTAAAGATTATCTCTGTAAACTAATTTCACACATTTTGTATGTTTCAAAGAATCTTGTAGATACAACCCAGTTTTTGAATAAAAAGAAGAATAAAGATCATTTCACCAGAATGTTATCTAGAAAGAGAATAATAGGAACGTGAGAACGCAGCAGGGCCATTTAACATCATGTTACATGACCCTGCGTTAGAAGTAACCTGCAAATGAGGTAAGGGGGTGTGTGAGAGAGCAAGGGAGTATAAATGTATGTTAGAATAAGGGTGTATGTATAACTGTGTGTGTTAGCATAAATGTTTGTGTAAATCTGAGTGAGTATGAATGTGTATGTGTGTGGGGGGGTGAATGTGTGAGAGGGACTATGTGTGTAAGCGTTTGTTAGTGAGTACGTGTATCTGATTGTTAATGCAAGTGTAAGCATATGTATGTGTGCTAGCGTCAGCATGTAATTATGTGTGCCACTGTGTTTGCGAGTTACCCTCCCCTGACCCATATTCACTCATTCCTTGGCTCTGTACCAGCTATGTTTTGGCCAAATGTCTATGTAGGGCAATGCAGATCCCATCAGATGGGATGTCACAGCACAATTAAGATAGTGGTATAATAAAATGTTCTGGCCCACAGGCTTACAATCAGGTAGTACAATGGGTGGTAATGTTCCAACAATCTTAACGGCTTTCTAGAATAATTTTAGCGGAGCAAATGTAATCTATAATGTAATGTAGTGTACAGTGAAAGTAACAATCTGTGGCTACATTCAATTAGCCCTCATGAAATATTTTATTATTAAGTTCCCCCAAGGACTACAGCAAAATATCAGATAAGGACTAGGGATAAACATTGCAGAAATAATACAGCCTGTGCCAAGTGGGTTAAATGGGCACCAGTTTGGCTACAGTAAATAGGTGTGTTTGTTAATCATGTAATACTGAGAACTGGAGACATTTTGCATTCATTTATAGCTGTCTGGTAGACTCCTTAAATAAGCACATAGACCGAAGTCACAAAATAGCTTGTGAGACATAAACCAAATTATCAAGGATGGAAGAAAGAAGATCCGAAAAAAATCAGGGGACCGATAAATTAATCCTTTCAAGCACGAGCAAGTCCAAAAAGCTCAAAAGCACTCACACTGTGGTTCAGGATGACAAATGCATATGACTTCCTGAACGAGAAAGGTAAAGGTACTTTGTGAGTAATCAGAGCACTTCAATGAGTCAGCCAACCAATCCCACCACTAAAACAGAGCTCCATGAAGTACCATTAACTCTATTATTGCCAAATTGTGGAGTGGCTTTAAAAATGGTTGCATCTATTTATTGTTCAATGCTCAGGTATATTTATATTTATTTTAGTATTTTCCAACATGCCAATTAGGACTAATAAGAGTAAAGGTATAAATGGATTGAATTTTGGAGATAAAGCACCTGACCCTTGAAAGGTTAGATTTAGTCATGTCTCCCCAAGTGTCATTATTGGTTAGTATGGAAGTTAGCCTGTAATACAAACCAGCATCATCTTAACTCTGTTAACATGGAATCACAGATAGGCCATTAAAATCATTAAAATATTATTGAACATTGCCTTTCAAATTAACATAGTCAACTGCTTTTGCAAGGCACTGATCTGTTGATCCAATCCAGTGTTCCCATTTCATCTGTGAGCACACAACATAATATTCAGTTTGCAATGAAAGCCAGAAAGACAGAGAGAGGGTGTTTGTATTTTGTAGTTTGTGTTTATTAGGGCAAGTGTGCCTACCAGCAAGTAAGCGTGTGACTGCAAGGGCAAAAGTGAGCCGGTATGTTTGTGTGAATGTGCATATGTATGTATGTATGTATGTGTGCTAGTGTACAATGCTAGACTGTGTGGGGTGTTAGAATGAGTATGCACGTGGAGTGTCAGTGGACAGTGTTAAGCTGTGTTGGGTGTTAGTATATAGTGTTATAGTGAGTGTGTGCTAGTATACAATGTGGTGTGTTGGTGTACAGTGTTTGAGTGAGTGTGTATGGGGGTGTCAGCATATAGTGTTGAGTGTTAAGTCTTGGAGTCCACAGCTGAGGACTAATGAGCATCATTGTTCTTCTTGTTGCTTAACAAGCTGCCTTACTCACCTGTTATCAGCAGCTATTTAAGCAGCTAGGCCCATTTCCTCCCAGGTTCCTGTTTAAGGTATGACTACTCTCCTGGCTCCTAGTTTCTGTACCCCGACTTTGCTGACCTCTGTATCCCTGACTCGGCTCATTGCCCGCTCTGGTTATTGGCTCTGGCTTGTTAGTTGGACTTCTGTTTTAGTTCACAATTCTGCTATTATGCTTGGTACCTTAATAAAGGTATTTTGCATTTTACCTTTTCGTATCTGTCTGGTTCCTGGCCCATTACAATTTCGGGTTAAAGTGTATGAGCCAGGAAGGTGGTGGAGAGCAGTGAAGAAGCTGTACAGAGTAGCAGGGCAGAAGAATTCATTTCTTTGCTGGGGTTTGATGCATTCTGTGTCTAGGACTGGCCCTGGGGCGGCACTAAAACAAAGGTGCCACGAATTGAATCTGGCAGTATGCAGGATCAAGTAACGTTGAGTGAACTGCAGTTGCAGGCAGGGTAAGTGAGTGGCGGGAGTACCTGTGTATGTTAGTGTGTCTGGGGTATGTTGGCGTGTTTAGGTGTGTGTTATTTCATCTGGAAAAAAGGCTCCAAAAGCTTATGTGTCTCAGTTTCCATGTGGGCCCAAAAAAGATATCCTCTTGAAATAAAGACTCTGTGGGACATCAGTGATCAAGTGAGAGACCTAAACTGCACAAAGAGAGTGGCGGCCTAAAACCAGGTGTCTTGGTAGGTTTTGTATCAGAAAACTAGCTCTCTGTAGGTGTAGTGTTATCTCTCTGACAAATTCAAACTTTGTTTAGCTGGTACTTAATATGCCCTATTTCTAGTGGTTAAATTAAGTTGAACAAAGCTGATATTTAATTTGACACTTTGAAAAACCTCCAGTGAATTAAGGCTGTAATTTGCATGTCTATTATGTTTATATTTAATTGGTTAATAATTTTATTTTTAATGGTAGAAAAAATGATTAATATAAACTGACATTTATGCTTTTTATTGTGTCATGCATCACTTCTTTAATTTGTATTAATTGATATTGGTTTAAAAGTGGTTGATGCTCTTGATTATGTGACCCTGTGTATTTGAATTGACCCCTGTGGGGATCATGGGCCAGTTGGGAAGGTCCTCTGATGGAGCTCTTCCTGCACAGACCTCCACTTTAGCTCGTTACCATCTTACGATGCTGTGTAGCTGAATTCCCATTTCTCTCAGTAATTCCATTCTGTAAACTCTCCTTCTATACCTTTCATTTTCTATTTTCAGCTTTTTTAAATTTTTGCTATATTCTCTGCCGTATAATTATTTTTGTGATCTGTTGTATGGCGTAGACAAAGCTCTCTGACTGAAGCACATCTGCACAAGGTCTTACTATGTTTGTATTATAAGACCTGCCTGATATAGATGCTGCACTACAAATGTATCTACTGCATACCAAGGACTTATGGTGGTGTTGGTGGGAATGTGATGATATAATCTGTACCATAACAACTAGGTGGGGCTAAGTTATGCTAATCATGTAGGATGGGTAGGGGAGGCAGGACTTTGGAGGAGTGGGTGTGGTAAACGTTCAAGTAACTGATAGCTGTGCTGGCGATAAATACACATGTATGTATAAGCATACAAAGACACCTATGCATACATAAACACACACATGTACTTATACACACAGTACTTGTGGTCCCGTGACGTGTGGCAATAGTCCTCCCTTGCTGACACTGTGTGCCAAGAAGTGATGCCATTTCCAGGCATGCAGTCTCGCTGAGGGAGTGTGATTGCTGCACGTTGCAGGACCTGATAGGATCGCCGCTTCGTGGGACAGGTGAGAGGTGTGGATGTGGACCCATCAGATAGCTGGAGCCCTGGAGCAATTGGTGCAGTGCCCCTCAGAATGCTGGAGCCCTGGAGCAATTGGTGCAGTGTCCCCCAGAACACTGGAGCAATTGCTTTGTTAAAAGCTCTGTTAAACGTACATCCTTTACAATATGTGCTTGAGTAAAGTACTTTTCAAAGTACCGGTACTCTAAATTCTCCATATTTTGTATCCAATTTAAGTCCTTCAGGCCAGAGACCAGCTCGACTTTCCGAAAAATACTTTGCCACTGTGATCACCAATGCACAGATTCATGGCTGTATTCCTGTGTGCTACACTAAAAGACACATTTTTAGGGTTTTGGGCTTAAACGACATTATGTCTGTTCTGGCCTGCATGCTCCACATTTTAACTAAACTATCCCCATTTTCCTCATTAGCAGATATACACAAAACTCTGCCGGGAAAGCCAGCGTGGGCTCATCATAAGGGGGAGTTAAAGTAAAGTGACTAATGGTTGATGAACGTGTACATACCAACCCCAAGTCAAATAGCATGTTGAGTGATTACATTCTGCTTGTTTTTTTTAAACAATTTTACAACCCAAGGACAAATTGTAATTTCACGGGCAGCTTATGAGTCATATGTGCCTGTTTGCCTCTTTAAAAAATAGCAAACATGTCCCGCTGCTGAGAAAGATGTTATTGGTAGGGTGTTAGGAAATAGACAGAGCAAGTGAAAGATGGATAGGGCTGCCTTTGAGATATGTCTTTTTTTTTCTTCTATCATGCCCCACATGTTTTACAGCAAATGAGGCAGTGGGCACCAGTATTACCAAATGCACTCGATCAGTGGAAATAATCATGGTAAAGATGAGGAAGCCACCAGGATGATTAGGTCCAGCATCAGATAACCTCCAATCATTTGGTGCCGTTGACAAAGTTCTCAGCTTTACAAAAATGAAATATTATCATGGTTAAAGGATAGGGTCTCATCACAGTATACCACGGTAACCTATGGGATACAAATTATTTATTTGTAATGTTTAGAAATGTCCACAGTCAGTTCTTAGTGATTTATTAGAGAAAGATGCTTTGTAGACCACGAGGTTCAGCTGGTTGAGGAGCAACATGTTAAATAAATCAGATATAATTTCTGGAACCCAAACAACTAATAGGAAGTAACAGATGAGGTGAGCTTGCATATTTTTTTCCTGCAGGTTTTTCAATTAAAATAATAATATTTTCATAATATGTGGCTTCCTGTGGATACTGCGAAGAGCACTTCCTACCGGGGAAAGGCTGGAAGCATCTGTTAATGAATTTTCACTATTTGCTCCTCATAGTTCTGCAATCACGCAAATCAGTTGCTAATGGAAATAGTTGCAAGCTATGACACACATGTTGATGCAAAGTGACACCAAGCAACAAACGGCTAGATCCAGCTACTGTTCAAACCCCTAAGAGGTTCTGCCTTCATAAAGTCAATAATGTCAAGGAAGGTACATGTTTAAGAAGCTAATTAAAATGTGCTTTATGAAAAACAATGCCCCAGCCTTCTTTCTTTAGCTAAACCCACTTCTTTCATCTTGTTGAAAAGGCAAATTTTTACTAAATATAAGAGACTAATTACATAAAATCAATTTAAAGAAGCCAACAGCAACCTATAATAATGGAATTATAAACACATACCTAGTGTCCCTTAGAGAGAACATGTGCCCAACCGAGCTCCCAGTAAATTTATTTATCACATTCTTTGCAGAGGATGCTACATTTTAAGACTACTTATTGTGCCTAATGTGCAAATTAATGTAGTCTAATTTATCCCTCATTACGACAGGTCACCAGGTTATGGCTGTTTAGTGTTACTGAGTTATAATTCCTCCACTGACCATATTTAAATGGTGTATTTATACCTACTGGCAGAAAGTGTCTCAGTCTTCACCTGTATTGTGACATTGATGGACTTCAAAGAAATTCTCAGAGAAAAAAGACAAAGTCTTGCCAACATTTTTTTCTAATAGGACTCTTTGAAGTCTGAATCTGCAGCTTACTGGGGTGAAACTCAATAGGATAAAACAAGTAGTTGCCATGTGAACGCAGTACCGCAAGGATGCTGACTTTTTAAATAACAATTAACTGTACAGTAAAACCCATCAAGGTGAAAAATAAAAACAGTTTGATACACACATTACTCTACATTAAATTAAATTTTGAGGTCCAGAAGTGTTGGGGATAATGACATATTAAGGCTGAATTGAGCAGTACCCATGGAATCCTAAACAATGTGTGGCCAAAGTTATGCCCCTGCTAATTTGATCCTATCCTTTGTAATTCATGCCACACCGAGAATGCCTGGAGAAATTATTTCTTGATACTATTCCTTTACAAATCCTTCATGCCAATAAAAACACACCTGAAAGCAAGGGCATTAACCATTTAGGTCCCAGTTAAGCAAGCACTGCTACGTTTGCTGTCGGACAAATCAGACATATCTTGCACCCTTAGGTAGATTAACAAACCCAACCGCTAAGCATGTGCTTGTCTTAAAATACCCAACACTCTTTTATGCAGGACCCACTGGGTATGTAAGCACAGTGGCGTTGGCAGGGGGCAAGAAGAGGCCCCCCTACATCATGCTGTGCCCCACCGTGTGCCCCCCCAATTGAAACACTTTTTTTTGCAGACACAAGGAAGCACTGACGCAGGGAGAGAGAGGGCACCAAGTGGTCACTCAGGAATATGTTTTCAGCAGTGAAGCAGCGTGCACCGTGACAGAGCAGTGAGACAAAGGCCCCATGCTTCCACCACAGGACGTTTGCAAGGTAAGTGAACTACAAAGGGGAGAGAGGGAGAAGGTAGATAGTGAGTAGATAGTGAGAAGGGGAGAGGGGGGTTGATAGTGAGAAAGGAGAGTAATAAGAATATTGAAATAAAGAGTCAGAATGAGTGAGAATTAATGTGTGGAAAAATTGTGCGAATGAGTGAGAGAATTAATGAATTTGTAAGAATACATTAATGAATATGTGTAAATAATTTGTGTGAAAGAGTAAAAGAATAAATTATTGCATGAATGAATTGTGTGAATAAAAGTGCAAATTAGTGAGTGACTGTAAAATCGTCTGTGTGTATCATAGATGTATAATTTATTTTTGGAAAGGCAAAGATGGCACAAGCAGGGTGTTTAAGCCTTGGGGACCAAGGTGGCACAGACAGGGTGGTTATGGGACAAAAGATGGCACAGGTAGCGTGTTTATGGGACAAAGATGGCACAGGGTGGGCTGTTTGGGGACAAAGATGTTGTATGCTGGGCTGTTCGGGGGGCAAAGATGGCACATCCTACGTAGTTTTGGTGCTGGTAATGTTCTATTTTGGCAATGTGGATGTCAAGGCTGGCCTTTGGGATGTACAACCTGTGATCTATGCCTGTAATTCAGGGGGGTTGTCTATACATTTAATGGTGAGTTTTTATGTGAATTCAAATTGATCCATACCTGCAAATCTGGGTTTTTGTGTTATTCTGTTGATCTATATCTGTTATGCTATGTTTCCATACATTATTTATGTGTACCTGCAAATACAGGGTTTGTATGTCTAATTCAGTTGATCAATACCTGCAATGCTGTTTACATGTATTGTTTATTTGATCTATACACTCGGTGCTGAGTTTTTATATGAATTCCAATTGATCTATACCTGCAAAGCTGGGTTTGTATGTCAGGCTTTTCCTGTAATACTATGTTTCCATACATTATTTATGTATACCTGCAAATACAGAGCTTTTATGTCTTATTCAGTTGATCTATACATGCATGTGCTGTTTTCACGTGTTGTATATTTGATCTTTACCTGAACTACAGAGAGTAAGTAAAAGAGAGGTGTGGTTTAGTTAATGAGGGCACAAAGGGATGATTATGTGGGAGAGGACCTCTCAATGTCACGGTAGGATCAGAAGGAGGGAAGAGTGAACTGACTCTCACAGTCTCCCCCTCATCTGCAGTCAGTGTGGCAAATATTTTCTTTTTGGTGTGGCAGCGGAGCGAGTGACTGCATGCTAGGGAGCGGGGCCCAAGGAAATGCACAGTGTATATGTAGCGTTTTAGAATTGCCCCCCCTACTTTGGTCCCTGCCCCCCATGTACTCCCCTAAATATGAATGCTTGAGACGCCACTGTGTAAGCAGTATGCATTTCACTACAAAACCATCTTACACAGACAGGGGCACTCACTTTGCTTTACCTATTCTTAAAAAATTGGCTGGTTGTGTGCCTCTAACATATGCTGGGTGGCTATATAGATGAGAGGCCTATCCAATATCGAGCTGAAAACAAATGTGACTTGCTGGAAGATCAACAGGATACATATAAGATCCTTCCTTTGTTTGGTCCCTTAAAAGACAGAATATCAGAAAAAAAGAAATCTTTGATCAATAAGGAAATGTTTTTTACACACATCAGAACCAATTTAAAGCAATTCTCTAAATCAATATAGATTGACAGAAATTCTTCTAGCGCAGAGAGATATTGATCATGCGATCAATCTTTCTTTTGCATGTAGAAACTCATTGGTTTGGATCAGGATGAGGTATCGTAAGAGAAAGTATGGACTATAAAGAATGGAGCCACTGAGATGTAATAATATTCCACACGTCAAACATTTCACCGCCAAGAGATAAATTGAGACTGCATTCATTGTTCACGGTCAGAAAAACAGTTTAGCAGAATGGCAAAAATATCCCAAATCTATGCCGCTGCAATAATTAATTACAGATGTCGCACACACGATTGGCCATTTTGTTCTACGGGGCCGTTGTATCCCATAGATGTTATATTCAAAAATATCCTATATGTTCACATATAGGAACTTATTATAGCTCTGATGTTAAAGACTTCAAATCTAGCCCATGTACACTTCCAAATAAACTAACACATCTTTTTAAAGCTCTACAGCTGTTGTTGAGTCTGAATGACAACTCAAACAATCCCTAAATGATTAGATTTATATTTATTGTGCAGCTCATAATGTTTTACTGTCATATCATACACAAGTATGATGCCCAGTGCGGGAAGGCACTACTATATTGTACTATGCCTGTCTTCCTTTGCATTAATGATACCCCCTCTTCTGTTGGTAGGACTGACTATCCAGGAAGTAGAAAAATCTGTGCCTGCTATGGGTCTGCCAAGGGGTGAGAGTCCACCAAATACGACATCAGAACATTACTCAGAGCAATCGCTCTTGTCTTAGCCTCGTAGAATTAAGTTCTACAGAATGGGCCGAATTAAAGAGGTATCTCCAATGGGAATACTCTGTAAAGTTTAAACACACTTTAATGAATGCCCTGATGACGCTACAGTTAACAGTGGGGAAAATTGCTCTAGTCTATTGTGTTAGATGTTCTTACTGATGAGGCATTAGTGTTCATGCTGCAGTATTGGCAGGCAGACGAGAAATTCCAGCCATGATTAGTTTCATTGCACCTTGGCTTATCTCCATGTGTCTTCTCAAAGCTACATCTTATATATAGCAAATCTACCATCAGTTGTTACGTTGAATTGGATACATTGTTATACTGTATTCAACTGCTTAGTTTCTCCTTAAACTGGTGTTAAAACCTGTTGGTCAATTTAGGTCATTATATTGCAAGGGACTGTTATGAGTAATTCCGCGCAGAAGTTAGAAGAATTTACCTCCATTTCTTCATCTAGCTATAAAAAGTGTTAACATATGTATTTTATATACATGGTTCTGCAGTATACAGTACAGTGCCATGCAGAGCCATAACTAATGGGGGGCAAGAGGGGCAGCTTTCCCAGATGCTGCAATATGAGGGGGGGAACATTTGAGCCACCCGCTATGAATTCCTCTGCATGTCCTTTTGCTTCCATTTAATATAGGCATGGAGTAGGACCTTCCATCCTGCTTCAGGTGCCAAGAGACCCAGTTATGTAGCAATATATTAAAAATATGGTTTTCAAGATGTTTGCTTTTATTATTTTGATCTTTCACATTAAAAACAGTACAATTAAAAGTAAAGGCATTTCTATTCCTCATGTAACCTGAGGAGCATATCTTCTACTTGGTAGAGCGCCAGCATAGTTGCCGGCCCTTTGTTTCCATACCTTATGTGACACCACTCTCTATATCACTAATCAACAGTGGCTGAGCTCTAAAAGATCTGGGTGAATTTATTATGCCCTTATTGTCCGCAAATACTTTTTCTGTATAATAGATTTCAAGGTTTTTTTATTAATATTTATTTATTTCACTTTTGAAAAATAATACATCCACATTGGAGAAAAAGACAATATAACAGGGGATGTTTTAACAAATAAGCTTGAAAAGGTACCAATAACCAATTGCAATCACCTATAAACAAGGCTGCAAAACCCTTCTGCAGATAATTCTATGATAACATGTCTTAACTCTATTTGAGGGCTGGACCTGTTCATATAACCTGTTGGTCTCTATACACTAAGGCACCAAATAAACTGCACCTGCCTGCCACACTTATTTAGTGGGTAGACATCACCCCTTTCGGGTCAAAATGTTCTCATTTAGACACGTGTCCTGAAGAAATACCGGTAGGTCCCGTTAAATGTCATCTGATTGCTTGCATTCCAGTTAAATAAGCTGGTACATGATATTATTTATATGATGGACATCATTTTAACAGCTAAATAACAATATAAATGCTATCGGCCATGCACTAAGTAATCCTAATATTCACCATCCACACATTTTTCTTTTTCCTTAACAATGTATTTCTGTTATACGCATGTGGGCTCCCGATGGCTCCCTGCTTGAATTTGAGGGTCCCTGCTTTGGTTTTCTATTTGCTGTGATCTCATAGATGTAGACTTTGAGCATGCTCTGGCCTGCTGGAAAATATCTAGCTGCTGCTTTGTTACATGAGATGGAAATCACAAAGAGACTGATTTGCTGCAGATGATGAATCTTTTTATACGTGCGCAGACACAGATATAGATGCTCCAAAAACAGCTTTCTCACCAATCCAGCAATTACTTCTCTTCTTTTCATTATGAGTTGCACTTTGCTTAGGAATGCACTTATGGGTCATTGTCACCATTATCTTCGCGTCAGAGAGACTGAAAAAAGTGTTGCCTATAAGGCTCTTTACGGAAAGATTGTTCATCCCTTGTGATTTTAACCCCTTAATTCCTTGCGCTGCCCTGGCAACTTGATGTATCTCTTCCTAAAACATGTTTTCTTGCCATATCAAGCACCAAGCCTGGGTACCATGGCAACTCAATTCAGCTCTGGAGCCCGAAGAATGAGAAAAAGGGAAAAAAAAACATTTTTCTGATATCCTCAAGTGCTTTCAACAGGTTTGGACTAAAATGCATCCTAACCTTCCATTACCCAATCATTGTGTACATGGAAACAGTCTGGGTAAGTACTGGGTCTCCTGCAGCCTAATAACAAACTGGAAATAATTAATGGGTTCCTTGCCAAATGGTCCAAAAAGTTATCTTTTTTTTGCAGATAATTATGTCTAATGTCTATTAACCTAACCAAAAAAACAAAAGCATTAACACTTATGATATACCTTTAAGAAAGCCTCCAGTAGATATAATAGTATGGAGGAATTATTGGATCTTTTCTGCTGTGGCCCATTGACATAAAATGATTTTGGTACATCATGGAAGATTTTTAGACTGTTGATGTTGGCTTATTTTGGTAAAAAATTATCCTTTAAAAAAAAGCCCCTTCATATCTAACTAAGAAGGTTATGGAATCCCATGATTGGGGTTTAACAGTATGTCCCCCCTTTAATTTCCTACCTGTATTTTGCATTTGCACACACTTTATACCCCATATAAAGACTTTGGACTATCAAGTGTTTTATAGTTTGCCTAAATGATTGTTCTTGTCCCAGAGCATAGTATAGGGATGTGATAAATTAAGTGTATACACGAAGTAGATTAGCAAATAGTTAAAGGGGAGCTGACACATCGGGGAAGTGTTGAAATCATTCAGATTTATGTTTCCCAGCATTGACATTACATCTGCCACCGTCAAAGGCATACCCAGGTCATTTCATAGAATACTTTCCCATGATCCTTTAGTGAAGATCTCTTTGGAATCCCCTTATCAAGTTGAAACATGTGACATACTTCCTGGACATTGGTTTAGCAGACTGGACATGTGCTTCTAATGCTAGACGTTGTATATAATCGCGCAGTATCTAATATTTCATCACAAATAGCTTAGGTGAGCCAGCAACGGCCACTTTAACTTAGAGCATATAAAAAAAAATACAAACGTGTTTTTATTACTACCTACTGAGTGGGAAAAAACCTACATATTTCCATTATGATGTTACATATAAGTGAATATCAGTACAGAGGATAATTTGGAATATTCCTCCTTAAATACCTCCAGCAATGTAGCATTCTGATTATTTTGTTATTGGACCCTAATGATACATTTCTAAAGAATTTTGTCTTACCCCATTTCTTTCACAATAACACTGCAGATCAGCATCTCTCTGCTGAGCCATGAAACTTTAATTATTGAGATATTTCAAAACTGGCTGGTTAAAGTTAAAGAAAAGTCAGAACAAAAACCCTTTTAGGTTTGTAATACTAGTAGGCAAAATACCTTGGCTGGCAATCTGTTACATGCATCAATACTGAGTTAACTGCAATGATGTCATATTCATATTGCAATTCGTTTGGAGACTGGTGAAAATGTACAGTGATTCAATAATGATGACAAAATTTGTGTTAAACATCCTTAAATGCATGACTTTCAAGTAATCCAATGTTGTAGCAATTAAAAATGTCAGGTTTATGATTTTAAATTCTATTAAACTGATATCTCTACTATTATTAGCAAAGGGAAAATCCTTTTATTCCCCTGACGTTCGTGAACAGAAACCAGTAAAATACTGTTTGATAGCATGATTTAAAATCGATTAAAGTGCACCTGTCATCAAACCATGACATGCAATCACTTTATAGGGCAATTCATTTTACCTATACACCATACTGACAAACTACACAAGTCGATGTATAGGCGTAAAGTTACAGTAGCCAACTGCTAATTGCTTTGAAACCATACCAGCCTGATGGAACGTGTCTATAGAACGTTCTGCAGAAGAGGTTTATAAAGAAAGCAAACAATGGTCTAGAAAGGACTAAACAGATATGTGAGATGAATCCATTGTTTCCATGTGAAACATCCTGTTGTATTTGTCATAGTGGAAAAGGTCTTTGTCAATGAGCATACCCAGGAGTTCTCCCGGTTTCACCCAGAGTCTCTGGGGGAAAGAAAGCTTCTCTCCAGTCTCCAGGTCGCTTTCCCTTTTCTCAGGGTAGGGGCGTGGTACTTGGCCACACCTACTTCCTCTTTCATCACACTTAATGTATCCTGGGGTTAGTCCCGACTCCACCCAAAGCCACTCCCCCAGGAAGTTCTAAGGTATGTTGATTAGTAAATATAGTATATTTTGTTTGATAATAAATAGTATTATTTATGCTAGCAAAATGTGGCCTGATTTGCATAATTTATTTTGGGGCTAAAGATGCCACCTTGGGATTCTTTCTCTGACTGCCAAAATCAATGGAATGCAGGGCACTCCCACTTTTGAAATGGGCCACTCAAAAAATAAAGGAAATAAAGGGGAGAATAATTTTAAAAGACTGCTGGAAATCCATACCTTTTCGGCTTCCCATGGGTTCTACTCGGTATCATTCATGTTATTCCTAAAGAGCTCATCCTTTTTAAGACTTAAGCGCATGCATAGAACTATATAACCACACTTTAACGTAAAAGATGCACATATACCGGTAATAAAAAGTTTTTCAGAGTTGAAAGATGTTTTTAAGATCCAGAGTTCTTCCTTCAAGGTTTAAAAAATGCTTAAACCACTTAAATGTCTCTAGTTTTGACACATCTCAAATTTGCACATCCCTGTGAAAGCAGTCTCCAAAGATTTCTTAGATGTTATGCCTTTTGGTTCAAACATCTACTTATACCAAATTTAAGCATATTACCAAACAGATTTATGGGGTGTTCTTTTACAGATGCCCTCCAGTTCTTTCTCATTTGCATAATAGTAAAATACATTTGTCTTTTTGATTAAGGAGCGTACGTTTTATTCATATAACATTAATGGTCTGTGCGTTGTTACTTAAATGGAAGATTTAGAAGGCAACTTTTGTAAATGTTATAAATCCTAGATGGCCTTAATGTACACAATTTGTGTTCAATTGGTGAATGAAATTAGAGTGAGTAACCAATGATGAGGCGTGATCGTGACTGCACTTTTGATGACATCACATTTCCTTTCCGTAGAAACCCGAGTAGGATATAACACTTCCCCCAACGTCCGCCTCACGTATCCAAATTCCTGGTGTCCCGAAGTAGGCATGATCCCACACCTATCTTGCTGCCCTCGGGTGCAGGGTGGCGTGATCTGCCCACGCTGGAGCTACAAGAGCACAGACCTCCATTGATTTTACAGCTTCCAGGGTAAATCAGAGGAGATCATCTCTGCACAGTTCTGCTGCTACCCAGGACAACAAGTCTTGACGATGCTACAAAAATCTGGATTATTGTGACTTATTATATAGAGAATGTATACTTTGGCAGATGCCCATTAAGAATTGTTTATGGCACACAGTTTTTATCATCTTAGGGTGAGCTGCCACGCAGACGATTTAACCTCAGCAATTTGTAGTATACTCGACCGCCCTGTAAAGGGTTAAAAAGAGAATCCAATGTGTCAAAACGCCCAAAAACTTGAAAACAAGTAAACAGTAGCTATTTGTCCGTGACTTTCCTGAGCTGTTTGTTCTGTACCCCCTACCGACTGTGGACTGCGTGCAAAGCTGTTTTTCTAGAGTATTTGGTTTTTTTGTCTCAACAGAAAACAATGCTTTCCTCAGCCCTTTATCACTGAGAATATTAAATATTATATTCTCCTATATTTTCCTCATACACTTAAAATTTGTTTTTCTCGCTTATTTTTCCCAAACTACGCCTCTGAATAAAAAAATAAAACACAAAGGCAAACTTGCACAGTTTTACATATTGGTCTCCAGAAAGATCAAGAGAGACAATAATGAATAAGAGGGGGGCTTTCTGGAATAGTGTGTGCAGCGGGGAGCGAGGTAGTGTGGAAGGGTCATTGGCTTCAGGGGATCTGTCAGTACATGTTTGTGTCTCGGTTACTGTGTACAAATGTCTATTTCTCCCTGTATGCTTGCCTGTCCCTCATTGTTTGTTTCAATAATGCCAAGCAAGACCGTAGTTACCTAGGGCAAGATATGTACCCATTTTGGTATTGTTTCACTATATATATATATATATGTATATATATATATATATATATATATATATATACTTTATATATACATACAAGCATTAACCCTTAAGTGGCCCATCACACAATTTAGTAACTTAATAATGATGGCACAAGGATGTTTGAATACCCGTATAGAGATAAAGGAGATAAAGAATTGCTGTCATCTGTATTAAAATGTGATATACTGGGAATAAAATATTATTACGTCAGAGTACAATAAGAACTACGGTGGCTCCAGACAGTTTGATCACAAGATTCTTTCTATTTACCCCATAAAACCTGAATGAGAATTCGGTAAGAACGCCGAAACTTGGCGTCAGCCCGACAGTTCCCAGTATGTTGGCTTGAAGAATGTGTGATGCAAACTTGCGTTGAAATCCTTGCCACCTTGTTTAAAGGGTACCCAGCTCCGAAAAAGATCCTAATCAAGATGTATCTGACTAGTGCTTATGATTGCCTAAGAAATGAGAAAAATGGTTTCCATGTTAAAAATGGTTTTCACCAAATAGCAAGTATTTTATTTTTTTAAGGGGAAAATTATTGGCTGCTCCTGCATCCCAGTTTGTCACTCTGAAAACCCAAAGCAAATAAGACTGGTACAGAAGCCTGAATTCTGGGACAGACCCAGTGACTAATGTGCCCTCAGTGCATACCAGATATAGAGCCAGACCGAAAATTCTGTTCCAGTAGAGAATAAAATAATTGGCTTGTGACTTGTATGGCTTCGTCTCGATGTCAACAGTGCCATCTCTATTAGAGTCATTCTTTCTCTCCACTAAACACTCCTATTACTGTCAGCGCTCAGGTTTGTCATAGCAAGTGTCTGCATTGTGAGATGTGTCACTGCGGCTGTCCGGCTCCCCACACTTGCTGCTCATTAATATTCGGCTGTCAGAGCACCCGAGGGAGCCAGGCTGCAATGTCTGCGGGCACAGATCTCAATGTTACTGGAGCTTTTAACGATGCATTGTCCAATTGGGAAACGACACGACTTTAGCTGGCAGGACATCTATAACATGACATTTCCTCCAAGTAACTAATTGGTTAAACATTTAAGGGGTTAAACAATCTAGACCCACTTATTTTTATAGAAACAGTGATATTCTTAACTCTTTCAGTATCGGGGATGAAAATCGTTCACACAGAAGCACTTGCTTTGTTGCCTTTTAGAAGGGTTCAATGCATCTTTTTTTTAACCCCTTAAGGACAATGGGCGGTCCCTAAAGCCTTTAAAAACAATGCATTTTGAACCCGTACATGTACGGGCTTTGTCATTAAGGGGTTAAATTTTGATTGTCTAGACATGACACAATCATTACAGTAAAGGCAGTGTTTTTATTGTGAGGCAAGGTGCGCAATTAGCTTAGTTACCAAAAGTAAGGTGTAATCAGTTCTCTAGTTAACTTCCGTGCTGCAACAAAGGGTGGTGGCAGATACATAGCAGGGGACATCCTCGGCACAGAAAGAGTAGACTGCTGCTCTGTTGGAGGGGTAGATGAAGAATGTATGACTCCCGTCGCAGCACAAAAACAAAGAAGCAGAGACAATACAGATCATACAATGTATTAAATGAGTTGCATTTGCAAATGCACCAAGGCCATGTGAGCCTAATATACAATGTGCCTCTGCTGCTATTGTCAACATCATCTGGGTCTTAAAGCAGTGTATCCCCTCTGCTATTCTCTGACATACAATATGCCCCTTGTGCTATTGTCAGTGGCTTAACCATGTATAAGCATAAACGTATGTAAGCTATACTGTATATGACATTGCACATTCACCATCAGACTCACCAGTCACGATTGAGTCAAGCGATGCGAGGATAGGATTTCTAAAACATTCAGTTGCCTAGAACTGCTTACACTAATCCCTGCCCCTTTATTCTGTTCTGTATTTACAGAGTGCAGACTAATAAATTCTACCCCTGAGAACAGGAACCAATTAAGATAATGTAAAAAGTGCTAAGAAAAATTGGTCCAGGATTCTGGAAAAGAGCCATGATGCAAAGCGGAGCAAATAGGAAAAGTCAAGAGAGAAGGCTGCCAGGCAGTGACTCGCCGGTAGGGGTGCTGTTTGCCTATGGTGTTTGGGGATTTCCTATACATGGGGCAACCTTAGAATTAATCCCAAGAATGGTATAAAACGAATGTCACGCTAGAAAAGGGGTAACACAAAATCATGTTAATAATTATCAGTGGCTCAAGATACATTGCAGAGTAGGACACAGAGGATTATTCAATACATTGATCCAACCTTAGTCACTTAGAGATTTACAAGCAGCACAGTAGAATAGCAGTGGGATCACAGAGTTGTAGTTGTCATCTGGACACCTCTGGAGTATTCTGGCCTAGGCCAACAGGTCCAGGAGGCACTGTCTCTCTTTCACATTACAGGGAGCCAATTGCCCCACTGGATGATCAGGCTCCCTGTGGTGCCACTGCTCAATAGGCCAGTTAACTAGGAGGTCACTGATAAGTCTGATGATAGGGTCTGTTCATTTAGTCCACCTTGAAGGCCCCAAATATATATACTTTATGTCAACCCTAGACCCTTTAGATTACTGCTTCTTGTTCTAGTCTTCCTCCTTCTTTGAAACATTTTGTATTTTATGCTACAAAAAACAACCACCTTGGTATGATGCAATTATGAGGGATGATACATGAGATAGTGGTGTGGCCTGAGATTATTGCTAGATCACTGCAGATTGGGTTGATACTTTTGCTGCTTTTGTAGTTCCAAATTAAGGAACACACATTTTACCTAGAGGTACATCTGAAGTTGAAATTCTGACCAAAACCACATTGTTAAGTGGAAAGGAGGATCTTGCATCTTATTGTGTTCAACCCTTAAAAAGATTTGGGGACCTTTTGGGCAAAAACACCATAGTCCTAATGCGGCAAAGTTTCTTTTTATTACGCTGGTGGTGGATTGGAGCACTTCTAATGAAATATTATTACTATATCTGAAACTAGAGGATGCATTATCTCTTAGTGTGCAACGGAAGAGTAGGGCTCGTCCATGGCGTCAGCTTGTCCAGCGTCTTGGCCTTTAGTATATGCCCCTCAAATATTGAAAAATAGCATACAATATAATTAATACAACTGCACTGAAGCTTGACCTGTGGTCTTTGTTATTGATTCTTTCTGCTAAAACATTCCTAAATATGCCAAGAAACTGCTTAAGCACAGTAGCATATAGTAGAGGAAATAGTATGATAAATGGGGATCTGATGCACGGAAGCAACAAACACTGCAAAGAAATACAAAGAATACACAGTTCATGCCCACAAAAGGTATAACAACCAGTGCAATATATAAAACATATAGAACATCCCAAATAACATTGGTATAAGTGCATTTAATTTCAGTGTGCGCTTATTCTTACACAACCATATAATTAATATCGATATTATACCAACAATAAGTATCAAGAAATTATTAACATCCTTAACGATTTCTCCACCAATAAAAATTGATCAGTGACACTTTTTCTATATCCTGCTCTCATGTTACTGGTGAATAGTCAATAATTGTAATCAGACAACAGTGTTAAACTATCAGTTTTCCAGGTTTGCTGTCAAGAGTAAAAAATGAAAAAGCTGATGTCTCTGCCTGGTTGTCTTCATTTTTTCAGAAAGTTTGTGTTAAAAATGTCACATAACGCGGGGACTAACTTGAAATTATTATGATAGGTATTTGTTGGATAAAGTATCTTAGTGTCATACAAATATGCTGATTTGGGACAGTAATCTCAAATTGTTTCTCAGCTGTTTCCCTAGAACACAGAGGTCAATTGATAAAACCTTGTAAACACATGTAGTGGAACTGACTGGTACACTGGACATGTGCGAACAGCCATGCCTTCTTCGACCTTATTTTCCACTTTTGGGAGGGATTGTAGGGAATGGTGTTTTTTTTTGTATAAAGTTTTAGTAAAATCTTTGCTACAACTCTTTATAGCTCATTTTTTGTCATCAGTCTCTAAACCATGTGTTAACTGTCCAACATTCTGTTCCTGCTTTATGCAGTTTTCTCATTATTAAGTAATTCTTTCATCACAAACCTCCTAATATTCATAATGATCCATAATGTCTTTCCCATGCCATATGAATACTTATGAGCATACCTGGGAAATCTACGGGTTTGCCTCTGAGTCTTGGGGGTATGCTTCAATCTCAACGTATCTGGGTGAAGTGCTAGAATCTCAGGGTCTCACAAGTCTGAAGCAGACTTCATAATCTGCACACGTATCTGATGACACCTGAGCCACCCGTGTTGGGATGGATATCACTATTTGAATGCAGGTGATTCAAATAAGTACATCTTTTGAATAATGGCAAGTCACGTTTTCCATGAGGGTCAGAATTTGTCATTTAGTTAACACATTTGTCAACTTGCTACATATAATCTTCACTATGGACTATTTAAGGGTTAGTACTTTATGAATCTCAGGGTCAGCTTATTTAGAAAGTTCCCATGTATGCTCATGAGCGAAAGTATGATATGTCATGATATTAACTTGGGCCAATAAATGACACTTTTTCATTAATATGAGGAATATTGCGGTCAATATGGATGATTATTAAGGTAATATTGGAATGAGCAACTACTTTAGGGCAAACTACATCTAAACAGTACTTCCAGCACTGAAGCAGTTAAAACAAAATTTGCAGCAAGTGGGATATGTAGAAATGTAATAAGCTTGCACTCCGGCTGCGATGGGACATATTCTGACTTTCATCTGTGTTTGAGTACTGTGGCGAATTAGCAACCAGCCTGCCCAAGCCTTTCCAAATGAAACATGCAACAATACCAATCTCTCCACTTTAATTAAAGAGGGAGCGTTATCAGAGCTTTGACACCTCAAGCAGAAACATTAAGAAGATACAGGCACTGAATGAACATCTGCTACTGTTTTCTGATCATGGTTAGTTTAATTTAGTCCATTCTTCACAATCTGACAAAGTCAATCTTTCACAGTTTGTTATATTCCCATTTAAAGAAAAAGCAAATTACACATCTCTCTTTATGTAACTCCCCAGCCTCTGGGTTCTGACTATTCAAATCACGTGTTTTAATTATAATGCCTTTTTATTTGTGGCAGAGTAACTCTACTTAGAGCTTGACAGCAATGCTCCAGACCCAGAAGCACATAGCTGTGACTTACAAAACGCATAACAAATCTAACACAATGTGACTTAGCGGGGAAGATTGCCTCTTAACCACATTTATTGCATGGGCATAAACAGACACATTCATTCGGTTGACAATTACACTACAAGAGACCCCTTTCTTGTGTCATTGTATAACACCACTGCCCATTTGCAGTAACAATTACATAGAGCGCCAGCGTATGATGTCATACTGTGGCACCCTAAGCCATTGTTATGATGAAAACATGTGAGTGAGGTTTCTGGCACAATACTACAGATTCAGGGCATCTTCTTCCTATGTAAAAGAGGGCTTTAGATAATACAACAGGAGCGTGGGGTCTTAAAATGTTGAGGAACAGTTACAATCCTGAAGACAGTGGATGTAATAACTACTGGCATTAATTTCACAGAGAAAAGAAACACTCATAATACATTCCTAAACACAGACAAAACAAATTGGTTTAGTTCATTAAATTACTGTGCAGTTCACTGATTTTAGCTCATGGATGCTCTTTTGTCAGCTTTTTTCATTAATACATTTAAGAAGGATAAAAACAATTGTGCTTGACTGTACTGGCATTATAATCTGTTATTATTTTATGGTATATATGAGGTTTGGCAACGCCTTTTAAAAGGTCCTATCTGAAATGTAGCGGGTGAGGCCTAAACCCTTCAGTGAGATCTGTCCCTCGGGTTCAGATGCAAATATGATTTTGGAAAAGTACATTGCCCCACAGCACTTACATTTATAATCTCATATCTCTTATAAAGTAAAAGAGTATTTTTTTTCCAATTTTTTTTAGCTGAAATGGGGTACATTTCTTCTAGCGTATTCTATTTATCAAAAATCTCGGTAAGAGAGCCATTACTAGGACACCAAATACTAGCGCTCCGCTAGACAATGTAGGCAATGTTCTCCTGGTGCTATAAAACAAGAAACCTAATTTGACCTTAGGTAACAGCTTCATCCGGTAATATAACAACACTTAGAAGTGAAAGACACGTTTAACTTTATAATCCCCCATATTGTTTAAATCCCTTTGCAGAGAGGAAACATCCTGTTCTCGGTGAATTAAATTACATCACCTGGTGCCACTGGAAAAAAACAGCTTCTTGTCGATGTCATTTATACACCAATTAAAACGGAGTAGGCCAAGGACAAAAACTTTAGTTTTTTCTTTTGGTTCACCTTCAGTTAAACTTGTGCTGAAAGACAACCATTGATTTGTGTCTTTAAAATAAAACCTGGATGAATTCCGTGACACAAAAACAGTCTTCATACACAAGTATAAAAAATGTCTATGCTGTGTAATGGTACTATGTGTTCGTCCTCACTACAAAGGACGATAGCCCCTGGCATATTGGGCTAATGTCTTCTCAACTGGGTGGAGCGCAGCTTTCTGGCACACTGGTAGAACAGTACTGCCAAGGTGTAATGACAGACATGTTCCTCCTCTCTGTAGTGCGAATTATACCTGCCAATAGTATGAAAAATCCCATTGTTAATGTCTCGGTAACCGTAAAACACAACCCTAGGGCCTAGTTCTAGCTTGGACGGTCGGAACCAAAGAGTGTAATGTGCTACAGAATGTACAGCACAGATAGATACACATCGATTACAATAAAGTAAATAGGAGGGTGACGTTAAAAGGCAGTAAATAAAATGTTGTCTTTAACGTTAAAACTATTTATTGTACTGGAAACAAAATAACTTGCAGAGGCAAAGAAATCCTACATGGTATGGCTACCTTAATAATAGCTGGTGAGCACAGTTCGGTTTAGTGAAGTATCATCAGGGGACACTTCGAGCTTCAGAATGGAACATATTATCCTGTCAGAGATGAGATACTGCATGAAAACTGGATACAGACATCAGGCTACCCCTTGGTTTTATGCCTCATTCTAAGCTGATTAAAAAAGGGTAAGAAAATAAACACAACTCTTAAGAACGCCCAAGGAACGGAACCTTGTGGCATTTAGTGCTCCATAAAGCATGTTTAATTTACTTCTTGATATTTGTTTTCTTTGCTATTTTGGATTTTGCCTTCATAAAATAAAACATGCTTAATAAACTTGATTCAAAATGTCTGTGTTGTGGAATCATATGACAGTGAAATAACTTTTTATAGAGATATTATAATTAATGTTCATTCTGAAAATCTTGGGGAAAGAAAAACACTTGGTTAGTGTTATCTAACACTAACATACATAAAGTTGTGTACAGTAACATTCTTTCTTACACATACTAACATACACACATATAGCAAAATACTTTCACACACTTATTTACACTTACACAAAAAACAACCCTTGTTGGAACCAAGTTGAAGTCCTGGAAAGGCGAGAGGCATAGCAGATTGAAACTGCAATACTGTCATGGACATTTATTTTGTTTTTCATTCCTTTTAATTTTTTATGTAATTAGTTTGTTCCATCATACCTCTTCTTGTGGAGAATTTGTGGATACTGGATGCTGCATACTTTAATGTAAGATATTATTTTGTTTAGTCATTATTTTTCTTTTTTCTTCCACTTCAAGGATGCCGAAAACAAATAGGGGTGGGGGTAAATTTTGGTGACTTTATTCATGTGGATTTGTGTCATTTGCAGTGTTAATCTGTGAGACAAGAAGATATGATGAGCCTTTAATACCTCTGGGTCCTGTGGCTACAAACCAAGCTCATCACCCACTGTGCTTGAGAGTTGGGATGAGGTGTTTGTGCTGATTTGCTGTGTGCTGGTTTTTGCCAAACGTGGCACTGTGCATGATGGCCAAACATCTCCACTTTGGTCATTGTTCCATTAGTCTTGTGGTTTGCTCAAATGCAACTTTTGGAGGAAAGAGTCCTCTTCTCCTGGCAACTCTTCCAAACAAACCATTCTTGTTCACTATTTTTCTAATTGTATGAACTTTAACATTTAACAAGCTAACTGAGGCTTGTAGAGTCTTAGATGTAACTATTGCGTTTTTTTGTAAATTCTCTGAGCATTGCACATCTGACCTTGTGGTGAATTTGCTGGGATGTCCACTCCTGAGGAGACTGGCAACTGTCTTAAGTGTTTTCCACTTTTAAATAATCTTTCTCACTGTTGAATGACGGACTTGGAAATGACTTTATATCCCTTCCCAGATTTATGGGCAGCAACAATTGCTTCTCTAAGATCTTTGCTGATGTCTTTCCTCCTTGGCATTGTGTTAACACACACCTGAATGCTCCAGACCAGCAAACTGCTAGCACTTTGGATTTTATAGATGTGGTCACACTTGCTGATGTTCAATTAATCAAGCGCATTTTGTTAGCAGCACCTGCCTGTTACTTGGCATCTTAATTCCTATTTCACACATGGCTTCTCCATTTTGGCTTCATTTTTGTTGAATAAATCACAAGTGTAATATGTCATGTGTTGTTGTTCATATGAGTTTTTAGTTACCTAATTTTTAGATCTGCTAAGGAACACATGATTGGTATTATGACCTGATATGTAAAACCGTTGAATTCATAGAGGGTTTACTTTCTTTTTCACACAACTGCAGTTGATATAATTCCAGGATTCTAGTGACATTTCAAGGGACTCATCACAACTAATCTGTAACATTTACCAGCTGATAGAAAGGACAGCACTGAATAGCAAATTACTGAAACACTGCATGGTGTTAATAGAGTCAGCACAGAGAGCAGACTCCCCTATAAGACTATAATAATACATCTTCTAATGATAATGATGATGCCCTGGAACCCATGGTCTGATTTAGAGTGGCAATATTAAACCTGAACGCTACAACTATTATTTTTGTTCTAAAATACTGAAATTCTTACTTCAGTTAAGTTGACTTTAACTGTTTGTGGCTTGTGTGTTAGAATATAAATATAAATATATATGATCTTGACTGCAGCCGTGGCACAAGATTTGTATATTTTTTAACGCATAACCCCCTTGCAGTATAGTATACGAATTAGCACTGGCTGACCTAGTGCTCCAGCAAGTGCAATGACTTAAAAAAGGGCTAGCCACGTGAACATGTCTAGAAAATCAAGCTAATTAGGAAGACAGGTTGGCTGAAACCTGTTAGTCGAGACAGTGAATAAAAGGCCTGGAGTAAAATGGAGGATAGTTGCAATATGTTGACCTCTTCAAAAACGTGAGCAAAGGCAAGAGCTGTAGTTCTCTTCGGGAGAAGGGGTGTTAAAGTCCGCTATTTGTGCCATACAGTGGCAATATCACTGGTGGAACCAAAGATAGTAACCCATCATTTTTACCTTGCAAGAATGGTGAACCAAGGGCTTTGTTGTAACAATGGACACATTTAATAACTATAAGTTGCCTGAGACTTTAGCAGCAGCCAGGAAAACTGGAGTTTAAAGCTGATAAATGATGGGGAGGCAATGTTCAGGTTATCCAAATGATCACATTGTCAATGTAGAATCAGACATTGGAAAAGAGGTTAATGGACTATCGCTTATGGATTGTGAATGATAATTTAAAGGAAATGTGTACTGTATAATAACAAGCATAATGACAGAAATGCTACCCCCTAACTCTTCAGGTTAATCTCTTAAGGGGTCATTAGAGCAGATCATCAATAAAAGGGTAACTGTACTTAGAATTCACAGTTTCTTTTGACCTTTCTTCCATTCAGTCTGGCTTCCTGGCATAGAGAAACAATAGTGCACTAATGCAGTCTTTTTTGTTTTTGACAATATATTAGGTGGGAATAATACTCAACCAGTGACCCTCTTATTATTATCCTGTATTTGCACATAGCTTTCACATATGTAAATACTGTGAAAATAAGCCATTTAAATGAATTTTGCTCTTCAAACAATAGTATTATATTTCACACACTCAACTCTGGCTCATTCACACACAAAAATGCCAATGTTCCAATGACAGTTTATACTGATCTAAACATATACTAAACTTTTCTAAAGCTACTATTATTATTGATAGCTACTATGTACACTGTAAAGTTACTACTCTCCTGGGAAAGGTGTAATTTAACTCACGTACACCCATCTGTAATTAATGTAATGTGTGGAAAATAGTAACAGGCACACTCACATTGTCATAGTCACTTGGAACTGCGGCGAAACCTTCCCAGCGTACAATTTACGGTTATTAAAAACTTAACATTGATTTTTTTTATTTTATGAGGCACAAAACTGCCATTTACACCCACGCAATGATTTTGCCCTACGACTCCACAAATGTCGACAATTCTAAATCAGTCGTCTGGTGTTTATTTGCTATACCAAAGAGTGAAGGATAACATATTATATCCTGACCGGACAATTATTAAACCATTGATGTGCTATAATTAAAATTGACCATGGCAGACCAAACCAGGCTGTTCCAAAGCGTACTTAGGGCTTCTTGAAACCGGCTCAGCCTTAAGCCCAGATGATCAGACATTCCTGCTCACAGGCAGGGAAGGGCTGGCACCTTTTGGCCAGGGGACAGGAAAGCCAAGTAGTACATAGGAACACATACATACGAACTCATGCTACAGCCATATGTACACACATTAACACACAATCATGCTTACACATTTACACACATGCCAACACACACATACAAACATTTATGTTAATACACACACATACACAATCATGCTAACACCTACTTACACATTCTCCTGCTAACACACACACATTCTGATACACACAGACATATACATTTATAAATATATACACTCTTACACATATACACCCATGTTAATACACACACTTACATATGCATACTCGTGCTTACACACATACTCATACTAACACACACACTTACACTTACTGTCATGCTCACACGCTCTCTAACATACACATACACACTAACACAGATTCACACTTGTGCAACCACATGCACATTCACTGTAACATACATGCATGCATACATAAGAACTGGGAATCTGCTTTATTTTTAACTTTTAGATATAGAGCCCTAACTCAAAGGCGCTTTGTACTACTCTACAAATTTGTATCACCTTGTGGAAGAGAAAACACTGAAAGCTGCACACTTTGCCTGCTTTAACTGCTTTAAGTGCTGCCTCTCATACAAACAGAACAACCGGTTACAGGCTTCACTTTTTTGTTTAGTCCTGTGCTTGAAAAAGTGTTTTGCTGCAGCAAGAAGCTAAAAAGAGATCGATACGATTTATGTATAAAGTCATGAGCAATGCCGCAGACATGTCTATTTGCATAGCATTACCCAGAATCCATAGCAACACAACGTACATTGTCTGAACACAATGTAAAGCAAATGTGTTCTTAAGTGTCTGCACATTTCTTAATAAACGAAGGTTGATTTATGGTGGATATTACAGGACCTTACAAAAAATAAGATAAACTGCATCCACTGCACGTCCTTTAAAGTTCACGTTGGTTATCAGGGATGTGAGTACGAGTCCTGTTTGACACTACTGAGTATCAAAATTTCTTTTTCGCTTTCTACCCAAACAAATCTAATTAAAATGAGTTATGAAAAAAAACAAACAAAATTGAAACAAAGCTCAAGAAAAAAAACAAGCTATTATTCCAAATCCCATTTCTGTTAATACTTAAATAAAGTTAAATAATGAAGCAAGAGTGTAAGAATACTGTGAGTTACCGTAATGGTTTTTATTATTTATGTCTGCTGCAGAGGATAATGGAAAGCCTTTTTCTCATGATGAATACCCCTGGTCCCAAAATGCAATTACATAAGCTATTAAAAAATAAATTATACTCAAAACACAAGATCCATAACAAGAATTAAATGAGATTTCAAAGAAATTCACCTGCAATGAGGGCTGACATACCTCATTCATACTTGGAGATGAAAAACAGGTTCGGAATTTTAATCACATATAGCAAGTAATAACTACATGGTAACATAATTCAATTGAATAAAATCATACTACGGGGAAGGGGTAATAAGACGGCATGGGGTTTAAACAGTTCTAAAGTTGCGGGTCTTTAGTACAGTATATATGTCAATAATTACATTACAAGCTACAGACTGGAAAGTGCAGGTGAAAATTCTATATTAAATAGCTTTATGACTTTTCCCTTTTAACCCCGGAAAGAGTGCAAAATATAGCAAAGAAATGAAATAGTTTGTAATAGATGATTTCACAATTACTGAAATGATTGTGGTAATGTCAAGTGTCCTTGTCTTTGGGAGCGAGATGAGATGGAGAAGACATATGCTGCTTGGCACTTGCAATACATTAGAATCGAGAGGTTCTTTAAAAAAAATGGGATAAGGACAATCCAAGGTCAAAGAGCAGGATACCGAGATCACAAACAGACAAGCACTGAATCATACATTTTAGGTACGATCCACTGTCAGAACCGGGAATGGGAAACTTACAGGAGGGACCTTGAGTGTCCAGAGAGCCAAGATGAACATTGAAGCTAATAGCCAGACACATGTGTTTGCGAGAAAAGCAGGGATCACACAAGAACTTAATCAGCAGTCCATTAGGAACCCATTAACACGGGTCAGCAGCTAGGATGCAGACCCTAAATCAAGTCGCATCACACCACATCACAGGCCAGCCTGAATTGTTATCCTCATATATCCTTAACATAGCCTTCCTCCCTGGCAAACGATTATACCATGAAATACATGCCATGAAGTACAATAAGCTTTAATGAAGATCAGGTTTTACTTTATTGATAGAGTTGTAGATAAGTGGAACTGCCTCCCAACAGAAGTAGTAGAGGTAATACAGTGAGGAAATATAAACATCTTTGAGTTGGGCATAAAGATATCCTGACTCTAAGACAAGATCAAGGAATGATTAAGGTCTAAGTTTGTCCATCAAGAAAACAAGAAGACTTGTTCTTATCTGCCATCAAACGTTTACATGTTGTTGCTGAAAGATGCTTTTTTAGAGGGAAGAATTAGTACTATGTAAATAATGTTAAGCGTGAAAAGTATGCTGCAGTTTTACAAGCTCAAAAATTAGTATATAGTATTAAAAAGTATTTAATGATAGAACTGAAAAATCAATACAAGATCTTACTCTGTCACATTGGGAGGGCGATGACCATCTCACAAACTGAGCTACACACACACACACACACACTTACACACACACATACACACACACACACACACACACACTAAACACCATGCTGGTGCAGTCAGCAGTGAGCTACAGTATAAAATCCCAAGTCTTCGAGTCTATCATGGGAGACAGAGGGTCAATCGTATTCATGAGTGTAGCAAGTTCACTGCTGTGGCTAGCTGCTGGCTAAAAAAAAATGTACAGATGGACTCACGACCTGCATAGATTCAGACTTATCCCACATGATGCACAAAACATATATGGAATGTACAGGCCAGACTGGCAACGTAACACACAATATATAATAAAACATTTCTCAGAGTTATGTAAAACTCGGCTTATGCATAGGGTTGCAGAATGATCCAATTATGGAGGACTTTCTGTAATAAATGACAAAACTTGTTATACTTGACAATTTAACCCAAATGTCTGGAAAATTGCAAGTCCCAGAGTCACTCACATGTAAAACAGGCGTCCAATACATAAAGAATGCTCATTGAATTTGCCAACACTATTACAGGAGGTGTATTTATTGTACTTTACTTTAAAATCCTTGATTTCGATAGCAACAGACCATCTCTGAAAAGTTCCAGCCCATAAGAACTAGCTTTGAAAGTTTGCACTAAGGTTTTCTGATAAGTAAAGTACATGCAGGTATTGACGTTACCTTCCTAGCAGAGCTTCAGAATAAAGTTACATGTTCTCTACGGGGAAATGACCTTCCTATCTTGACCTCTATTATACACGTATCGTTATTGTAAATGCTCAATCTCTACCCAGAAGATCTCTGTCTGTCTGGTTTATTTACCATGTGACAATTGGATACATATCCACATCAACATTCTAAGCAGAAACCATCAAATATTAATGGCTGAGTCCTCAGGTATAGCGCAGATCATATACCGCTCAGGAGAGAATTTCGGCTCTCTCCGATTTATGTATTCTGCAGGGCAGAGATACTTGCTCTGAGAGAAGAAAACATGTTTGAAAACAGATTCTGTGCCAGATTATATTTTTATTATAAATAAAACCTCAAATTGGAGATCATCAATATCAATTTTACTCTCCACCGTGTATTGCACATGGGAATTAGTTGGGAAAGTGCAACCCTGCTGTGAATTTAAATGGGAAATTCTGGTGGAAAGGCAGAGAATCACACAGGCAAATGTGGTAGCATATCTGTACTCCAGCTATACATTCATTCATATATTACTAATTATAGGAACCTCAAGGATGATGGGAATTGTAGTTCAACACATGATGAAGTATGACATGAAAAGTAGATATCCATGGACAAAAGCAAGCAAAATTAACCACAATTACGTAAGTCTCTCTGATATTTTCTTAATGGTATCTTAGAACTTAAATCCCCTTCCTCCTTTTTATTGTTATGATTGCTACATATATTTTGGCTATTATTTTCATTATAATAAAATAACGTACATTTTGTATCACTGGTTTCCATGTCATTAATTGATAATCAAAGCAGAGCAACTTATCAGCACTCAAATCCAAAACGAAAAATTTATTGAGCAAGCATGAGACTTACGTTCTGGATTTTGGTCAAAACAAATTCACGTGCTGCACCAAGGCACCCCTGTGGAGGTGAGTCCTTAGCTTGGTTTAAATGGGCGAGCCATTCTTCACAGTCACTTACTTGGTTTGGAAGCTATTTTATACTGCACCATGACTGAACCTTGGCATTCCATTCTCCATCCTCCGACCAAACACTTCCAGCCTGGCACCCTGTCAGGTGCTGACCTGTGGACTCTTTGAGCATACAATTTCTCCACACTGTCATTTTATGAATTTGCTGCAGGCTGCTAAGCTATAGGAGTCCATCTGGGTGCACTTACTCTGTATACATAGTCTAACCATTGTCTTCTGCAAAGAGGAGGTGGTGGTGGGCCAAGTAAAGGGCTTCCATGCCATGCTCTCAGTTGGTAATGGACATGGGAGCAGACGGCCTTCTTGTCAACCTAAGTGGCCAATGCACGTTCAATGACAGCACAAGAGCAGGACACTGACAGAGTTGAGTATAGTGGGCACTTGCACGAAGAAAAGCCAAAGGGTTGAGCAAAATATTGCAAAACCCTAAAAGTGCATCTCCTGATATAACACACGAACCAAGCATGCAGATAAAATCAAATATGGCCGTGATTTAATAATAGGTCGTGCTTCCTAAACCCAATATGTATATATTTTAACCATTGATGGCCTAATAATTGAATCGAATTCTATGTATACAATCATGTGCCAATAATTATACTAAGGCTAGTTGTGAAAACATAGTTGGCCTACGTTTCTGGTAAGCAACATGTTCTGCTTATAACATGCTTGACTTCAGTTCCAGAGTTCAACTTGCTCCTGCACTACAACCTTCTCTATTTTTTAGTTACATATGTATAACAAAAACAACGGATATTTTGCAGCCTTGGGGCTTTATATATATTTATCAATGGCTACCCAGCAGTGGGTACTCTTTGGCCAAAGCTACACAGGCTGACTTAAATCCCCATTGCTGTGGCTATTTGTAATGCTAACTCACAGATGTCACAGATCTTTTCTGATGTTCCATGCTCTACAATTTTGGTGAGTCTTTCTTTCCTGCGCTACTGCTGGGCACACAACATGTACACAACGCACCTTGTGTTCCAGTGTCCGGAAATAACAGAGGAAGACAGTTTGATGCATAAAATATGAAAAAAATCTGAAAAAGATTCTCCTCTATAATTCCTCAGCAGCAGATAAAGGGAAGAATTCTCTGCAGATAGCGCAAGGCAGCAAAATCTAACTCAAGCTTGGAACAACACTTCGGAACATAACATATGAATTATCTAAATAGCAGCCTTGTACCAGGCATCAATAATCCAGAATGTACATTTGTAAGGCATCGCCTATTAATGAGCTAAACTGTAGACTAGAACATATCGCATAAATAAGCTAAACAGAATAGTTGCTAAACATAATGTATGCATGGTCTACATTGTGTCACTGCTAAAAATATGGTTTTAATAATCTAGGTTTATGGATGCAGATGCACAGTATATACTTTCAAGTATCTCAATAAGAGCAGCCCACTGGAGAGCAACAGTATGTACCCCATTCAATGGAAAGAGTACCACACGGAAGCACAAGCAGGGAGTTTATGTATAAATTACTTATGGTCAATCCAGATCTCATATATCACACAAAATAATTTAAATTATTAAAAGCGTAGAATAAAAAAAAGAATACTTTGAAATTCATGTATGCGATACTGCATATAAACCCTTGTACTCTTACAGAACATAACATATTATTCTTGGATAACATTAGTTCAGATACTTGTGAGATTGAAGGCCACATATTTGGAAGGCAAAGCCGAACCGCAATAATGAAAAATAGTAAAATGTAATGTGACATGTCGGATTATTAAGCATTAAAACAACATACTGTAAATAAACATACAGTTTTTCCTGGTGGTCCTTTGGGTGAATATATACCCTTAGATCTTAGGTATAAGATCCCTTGTACTAGGCATCCTAGACAGCTGGAGTTGAGTTATAACTCTTCCATGTCATGATTTACTTCTATAACTATTGTACTGTTCATAGCGACACTAAGTTAAGCTCAAGATACAAGTTTTTTTGTGTAATTGGAAATATTTTGATAACCTATGCTGTTCAGGGTTTTCCTTTCCTATGTAAACAGTACATGTATAAATACATATACCACCTATGAACACAAACATAAAACCTATGAAGCCTATGAATATTTGCAATATTCTTAGGATACAGCAACAAGATATGATATGAGTTATCTGATCGTCAGACTCGTAGGGCAAATCACATTAATAATCTGTTGTATATCTGTATTAGGGAATGGATTAAAGAAATATCAAGTATTCAGTGAAGACCTGGACGGTTGTAGAATAGAATAATTTAACGGGATATACACTGATGAGCGGTGTGATGAGCTGTGTGATTGTTGGCATCCGTCCATGGGCCTGTCCAAAACCAGCCTCTCACTTACATGCCAACTATGTGTAGTACCTTATTAAATGTGTGTTAATGGTCACCTACAGTATACTCCAGGAATGGACAGCTTTTGGTGGAATTTCAATGTCACGTTGACAAATGTTAGATACTCTGTAGGATTTTCAGAATATATTCGTCTGTATAGATATGACCTACACGACTTCAAAACGATTGTGCGCAGGAACATTTTACTCTGATTCTGGGGTTCCTTAAGTATGTGTGTTATACAACCACATATTAAATAACTGACAGAATGTTATCGCACAGCTATTGCTAAATTATGTTTTGCTACAAAACAAAATATGCAGCCTCGTTTTGCAATGTTCTTTTTTTGTGTTTGTGAAATAACTTCTGATGATCTGATGATAACGAGTTAAAGATCATAGACCTACTCATCAATCTAGCAGCAAGAATGAAACTCAATGCTAAGGAGCTGACATAGCATAATCACAAGGCATGCAATATGCTGTATTATCAAAATCATACCCATTAATAATACTGGCACGTAAAAACTCACAACCTATATTTGTGTCCCATTGGGACTGGTTCTATGAGGCAACAATATGGGGAGATAAAAACATTGATATTTATATGTAAATAGAGCGTGTTTGTGAGGCAAGCTGAATCCTGTATTCAATTGTGATGTCAAACACCATATTGTGAGCTATATTTAACATGTACACAGTTACAAGAAACCCTATGTAAAGCAGAGCCGTGGAATAATGCATAGTTACCTGGGAAAGTAAAAATAAAAAATTTCATTTCGAGGTGAGATGCATCATTTATCACCAGGAGTAGTAATCAGAAAGTAGCTTCGAGTGTGTAAGTACTATTATACCAAAGGCTGAGGCTTACATAACGCCTGCCAATATACGTCTAAATGTAATCAATTATGTAGCGAGGCATAGTGTTTGCCGAGACCTGACTCCAGGACAGAGCTCCAGCCGCTCCCGCTTACACCTACCTTGCTCAGGGGTCTTTCTCAAACTACCGATACTCTGTGCCTCTGTGAACATGATATGCCATGGTCCAGCGTCAAGACGGCAATGAATATTGTGAGAAGAGATACTACATACCTCCATAAATGGGCCAGTTATAAGCCTTACTGGTCAACTGAGCTGCAGTGCACCAGGAAATCTGCCTTCGGTGATAAATCTGCCTTCGGTGATATGACAGGGGCTGCCCCAGAATACTCTGCCTGACTTAATCACAGTTCTTGGCTTAGCTGTAACTGGTCCTGGCTTGGAGAAGACCCTTGAGCAGATGGAATAACAAGAACTGTGTTCTCGGGCACTTAAATATTATTTAGAGTCTTATTATGGCAGAGAGGTGCTGCAGAAATACGGTAATACATTTTTATCCTAGCTTTACTAATATTTACCACATTTAAGTGGAGATCCACGATATCTCCAAAACCTGTAGATCAGGCATGTCCAAAGTCCGTCCCGAGGGCCAATTCCGCCCCGCGTTCCGGACTGATAAGGCCCCCCCAGATAAGTTGCCCAAATATAGATCTGTTTTTTGATATTAAAGGCAGAGTGATTTAACACCTGTTTAGATTTGTCATCCAAGTCACAAAATGAAAAGTATGCCGTTTTCAATAAACTTTGCATAAAATAGTTAATTTGCATTTAATTTTAATGGTTCAAAGAATGTCAGGCAAAATGGTCGCACATGTTCACTTCATCAAATATGGCACTCTTCAAAAAATGTTTGGACATGCCTGCTGTAGATGAACCTGTAGGTAGTTTTAATAAATCAACTTTAACCTGTTTAATCATAAGAATGTAAATTATTTTATGAAATCATTAACTCTGTTCTTTCACCTCCATTTTGTAAATGATTTTTATTCGCCTTTTATGTCTTCACTCATTAAAGGTGCTGTTCTGCTTTAGGGTCTTCAGCATGTTATGCAAATAAACAGGTATGTTAACGTATTATTTAATTAGATAGTTTCATCATACTGAAAGAAATGACAAGAACCAATCAATACCTACGTTAGCGTCACATGATAATTAAACTTTCCCCAAAATAATATTGACGATGCCAAATTTTACAAGATTAAAGACTTATTTTTGGAATGGGTTGGGGTATTCAACAGTACCCCAACAACTTTTCCAATGCTGGATTTAGTATCCAAAGTGTTAGACTGAAAAAGAGTAGGCAAAACAGATGTTTCTAAAAGAAATACCATACCTTTCAAGCAAAAGTATGCATAGAAAGAATGGTTTATTGATCCCGCTTACTGATCACCGTTAGGAAATACCGGGGAAGAATAACAGATGTTGATCATTGTCCACTCACATATAGCACACGAGCACCGTGTACAGTAAAGGAGACACTCCCCATCCTTGATTTAATCGAATTGATTGAATATACACGGATTCATTTTTATAATTGCATTAAATTCACTTTTCAATATATCTTGAATATTTCATCAGGGCTTAAATCCTGTCTGATAAACTCTGCATGCAACTACGCGCTCCTACTGACATTTTAATCAAACTTCTCTCCCGCATTCTTAAAACTGAATGCCGGGCTGAATTAAACATGTGTGTGTGTGTATTAAAGATATTGTACATATTTCTCACTACGCATTCGGATGAAATATTTAGCTATTTTTTTCCCCTGTTAAATTTATGACTATGTTTTTATCGGCTTTCCTTGGCTCCTCAGCTGCAGGATACTAGGATATCATTGCATGTATAAATACTGAACAATAAAACTTTACAATACAGAACAAATATTAATAAAAAAGTAGAAAGTAAAACAATGTTTCCTGCATGGGATAACGTTTAACATGATTTTCCTGGAATTCCTGGAATTTCATTATACATTTGTTTTGGTTTTTTTTTACATAAATCAAGTAAAATTTCAGCTTGTTACCAGCTAGCTGAATAAAGATATTAAAATGGATATTTCTTAAAAAGACTTGACAGTGAATATGCATAATCTTAGAGTCATTGTGTGTATGTATAGTTTTAGAGTCAGTTATTATGTACCGTAGTGTAAAAGTCAATGTGTGTATGCATATATGTGTATTGGTGTTAGAGTCAGCGTGTGTTAGTGTATGTTGTTGGATAGTGTGTGCATTGTTCTGAGTGTATAGTGGTGTGTGTGTGTTACTGTATGTCAGCATATAGTGTTAGAGTGTGTATATTAGTGTATGGTGATAGCATGTGTGTGCATGAGTGTATGGTGTTAGAGTGTGTGACTGTAATCTGTTAGTGAGCATATGATGTTAGCATGTGTTTGTCTTATTGTATGGTGTTAAAGGATGAGGGATTACTCAAAAATGACCAGTAATGCCAGGTTATTGAATAATAATAAATCACTGAGAGCTTACATCACAATGGTGTTTATCATTGATGCAATACATTCTCAATCCAAAGAATCCATACATCCCGGAGTGTAACTACACATATGTAATATGAGCAAACTGATCACGATATTTGCTATTCTAATTGAAACCCTATTTAAAAATGTATTTGTTTACAGGGAATGCAGATATATTTGGTCCCAACACTATGGAATTCACCCCCCTCAGGCATATTTACTTTGAATAACCATTTCATGAATCATACATTAGACATTAGCATTAGCTGTGTTCATATTTTCACAGCTCATCCTTTTTATTGGAAGATAAAAAGGATGTATATTGTACATCTATTTTATTTGGGTTTTTTGTGTAGCGAGCTTGTTGAGTTAGTGTGTGGTTTAATGTTTGTAAAGTTCTGGGGGTGGCCATACCTCTAATAGTTGGCTCCAAAGATGAAGTACACATTATACACCTATTAGACCGGTTATAATTACCGTTATAGGTACCTAGGGCAAGATCAGAGGCTCTGTTCTGTGCTAATGTCACATCCACGTCGGGAAGTGGAGGGGGAAGTAGGGGCTTTGCCACCTGGTGGCTCAAATGCAGAACCTGGTGTAGCTCACCCTCTTGCCCCATGGAAGTTACGGCCCTGTTAACCAGTTTCTGGTCATCTTTCTGTATGTTTCAATTACACTATTTAACAGGTTATGTTATGGCAGCATTCAGAACAAAGCATAGGTTGCATTACAGCACCAGAGTCAGCGTGAAATCTTTGCTTGAGTACAAGAGCAGAGCTACGAAACAACTTCAGCTTAGACAGATCAATGTTTTTGATACAAAACTGTTCAGGAAACATTGCTGATAGAACAATTGTACATTGGGACTGGAATGCATTGTATTTTGAGTGCACTTATGAAGGGAACTGTAGGTGTTTTCAAACGGTATGGCCAAATGTGGCCTTGAATCATTATTTACCATTCATTCTGATTTGTGGACAAGCTAACTTTAAAGTCCAGTACTGTATCTTTAACTATTGACTATGAAATAAAGAAGGACATGTTTTGCATGATGATGCCAAATGTCTAATTTCAGTAAAGAGCTAGCGCATTTCAGTTTGTTAATGTCGAAAATGTATTTTACACTAATGTCTTTGAAACTTTTCCACTTTGATTAAAGTTTTGCTACAGCGGTGCAGAATATGATGGCGCTATATAAAACAATAAATAATAATAACGTTACAGCTGATTATGTTGCACCAAACATAAAAGAAATAATAAAGTAATAAGACAAATCATAGACAGTGAAATACAAACAGCACTATGATTGAGCCCAAGTCACAGTGAGTCACAAATCATAAAGTGACATACCTTGTGTCCTTATCTGCATGTGCCCTCATAGAAGGCTTAAAGCACATTGGAAGCTTTGCATTCATAAAATATAGAATGTGATGGCAGATAAGAAACATTTGGTCCATCTAGTCTGCCTATTTTATTGATGAAAAGACTTACACCTTAATTAGTCTTTCATCTTGTCTTTAGATTGTCTATCCAAGGCATGTTCAGATTTCCTTACCAAATATCGTGGGTGTTATGGTGATTGCACCAGCTCAACCCTTGCTGCATCAGTTCATAGTTTTAATAAAACACTCAGCATCCAAACATCCCTTTGCAGTGTGCTATGGATTGTGTATACAAGCAATTAGTATGAGTAGTTAGACCTCATTAGAATGGGAATATTGCTGCATCAGAGATCTATCATGCAAATTTCGAATCCTTCCACCCAGGGTCTGTGGGACACACAAACCACCAAATCAGCAGTATGCGAATTAGCAGTTTCGCGGTAGGAACTCAGCTGTGAGCTCCAGGCATAAATCATCCAACTGGAAGCAACATCTATACAAATGGGAGAACAAATTGTTTTTATTTAAGCACTTAACACATATTTACAGCAAAGTTAAGGTATCTCATTATTAAGTGAACCACAATACTTGGCTTCCGGTAAATTAACCACAACCAATATTCTCAATTTTAGAGTGATAATAAGGGCTGGACTGGAAGGTAAAATTTTAATATAGGTCAAAATACAAGCGCCATTTGTCTATTGCATATAATATTGGAAATTTCTATTATTAGTAGTAGTTTCAGTATTTTGGGGAGCATTCTAACCTGTCATTTAAAGGGACAATCCATATGTATGTGCATATAGAGATTTATGAAAATCCCCTCTACACATCTGGTCGCTTCTTCTGTCCCCCAGCTGTTTACATTGAAGGGGATTTGTACCCACAAAGTACTTTAGTATAAACTCTTTGTTAGTGGAGCTGCTTGGGAAGAAGGAAGGGAAATGAGAAACCTGTCTGTTTTATATGTTGGCTCCCTAATGAGTAGGTCCAGTCTGTGACTGAGATTTTTCCTCTTATGGCATATAAGGAGAACACTAACATGCTGCTAAATGTTAAATAATGTTTGTTTCATGCATTGTTTTTTCATCATTGAGCCTCATATTTAAATTTTTTTATCTAAATGGCACAAATAGGCAGACCATTGATTAAGACACTCTGTAAATACAAAGACAACATTTCAATTCTTTCATTCATGTATTATCTTTTCTACCACCTATGATATCTTATTGGGTATATACAAAATTATATTAACCTTAACAGTATTGATCCTGGATGTTGCCACCAAGTATATTGAACCCTAGAAACCTCCATTGGTTCAACTGGATTATGCCATAATCATTTTAATATCACTCATCTTAACGGTAGTAGCCCCTATGCATTAGAAAGTGGAACAAAAGCAGTAAAATGTAGTTACATTTTGGATTTAGCTGGTACTGGAAGAGTTACTGTTGCACAGTATAATTTATACAATGTTATCTAAAATAGGCAAGTATCAGCTGCTTGCACAGAAGTCTCTGGGTATTTATCTTGGTAATATTTCTAAATCAACAACTAAATAAATGAACAAGGAATCTCCACTCAATCATAATTATAGCCTCAATATTACAAGTCATCACTCTGCAGCTGAACAGAGAATAATCAGCTCACTTGTACAGACAACTCCCACAAAGGAGAAGAAACAGAAACTTTCTGCAGTCATGCAGAGATCTGAAAAATAGGTATTCAATGTGCTGATACTGGAATGGTCTTATTTGTATAATCCATAATAACAATGTCTATCTATATATATATACACAGTATACATTAGTACAGAACTCATGGTCCCCATGGTATTTGGTGGCACAAACCGTGTTCTGCAAGTGAGTGTCAAGGATGGGTTGAGAATAAGAGCTCTGTGTCGCAGTTAGGAAGCCTGGAGTGTTTGCTGCAAAAAATAAATCATAGGAGGTTATGTACAGCACTGTACAAAAGTTTTAGGCAGGAGAACTAACCACAGTCCTTCCATTGGATTTAGGCAGCCTCAGATGCTTCTCTCTCTTAATGTAATACCAGACTGCTCCCATTTTTCTGCACAACAGTTTCTGTGTTTTCATGAATAGTTGAGTTTCAAATTTGAGGCTTTTTGGTCGCAAGTCTTCCATGAAGACAACTTCTGACTAGTCTTCTCAGAACAGTCAATGGGTCCCACTGTTTTCTGCCAATGCTGAGCTGACAGCACTGCTGGTTATTATCAGATTGTGAAGGGAAGTAAACATGATGTGTCTTTCATCCTTGGCCGACCACCACATCTATGGTCCTCAACATTGGCAATTTCTTTGTGCTTCTTCAAAAGAGCTTAGACAGAACATCTGCAAACCCCTGCCTGACTTGGGAGAGACCATGCTGATAAAGTATAATCACTGACTTGCAAGTGTACCTTGAAGAATTGGTCCTGTCAAAGGGTGGTCACACCAAACATTAATTTGATTTAGATCTTCCTTCTGTTCACTCACTTTGCATTATGTTAAATGGCATAAAATAAACTATTGGCATGTCTGTTTTTGACCGCCCCAGATAGCCATTAGTGGGTGGAGAGTGGATGTAGTCAAACACCACTCTACTGCCAGGAGAAACTGACCCAGAGAACTTGCGAAGCAGGGATTCACCTGGAGTCTTTGGGTCAAACCAGAAGAGTTCCCAGGTATGGTTTTGGAGTAAAGATAACTCTAGTTAAATGCTTGAAAGCTAGCCTTATCACTATAGACACTAATGGAATTAAACTCCCAGGGATGGAATGAAAGGTGGAGTGGATGATGGCAAAGTTAAATTGAGTAGGAATGTTTAAAAAAGAAGACATTGGAGAACAAAAAGCCAAAGTCCTTCCCCTTGCCCTTCTAGACCCTCAATAATAGTGTATTGTTTAAGAAATGGGGGGACTGTGTGTTCTAGTTGTAGTTGATAATGTGTTTTCTGCTTAAATCCCCCCCACAATGTCTGCTAAGATGCTGCAGGTAATTACTAGACATTATGTATAGATTGTGTACGAAGCTCCATCATTTAAAAGTTTGTTTCTAAAGCTGGAAAAAGAGAGTAGAAGACATGCAGCCTTTCTCTTAGATAAAGAACCCCTGCTTTTGTTTTAGAAAGCAGCAGATCTATGGGTCAGACTGCCTGCCTGTGTGTAGGACAGTCCTATTCATTAGCCTCGCGCTGGTAAGTACACATCAAACTGCGATACCAATTAGATCAACTTAGGTGATGTTTTGGAGCTAATTAGCAGAAGATTACGGCCCAGAGTTGGGAATAGATTTCTAACCCATGCTGAGCCAAGCGTGATATGCTTTGACAGTTCATATTTTCTATGTCCTTTCAGCAACTGCCCTTTTAGCAGTTGTTAAAGTCACACTAATTCATACTGCCTTTAAAATAATTTAAGTACTAAATAACATTGAACATACTGTCTCTTCAGGCCAGCACTCTGAACAACAAGTTCCCACAGAAGAGATGCACATTAAACTTTAGCTGTTTTTTTGTTTTTTCAATTTTTTGGAACACTTAAAAAGTTGGTGGTTCTTATACACACATACAAATACTAAGAAAGTATGTATGTGATTTCTGTCCTGCAACTATGGCAAAATGTTACACATGCACAGAATATATTGTATATATTGTATATTGTATGTGTATTGTATATGAGTTCTGTGGTATAACTACAAGGAGTGCAGTAGAGAAAGGGTACCATTCCTGGGGGGTAATGCTTTATGAGGTGGTGCAGGCTTGAGTCAGTCATCTGGCTTAAAGATAATAGGTTATCAAAATATCCACAGTGACCTCTGTGTGTGGCACTGTAAGGGCACTGGGTGCCAGATCAGGTAGGACTCTCAAGGCAGGGGCATGTTCAGGTTCAGAGCCTTAGTCTTTCTCTTGGGCGCCATCTATAGGTGCTCTGAGCACGAGCAGGATATAAACTTGGGGTGACCCGCTCAGTACAGGCAGGAAACTGGAAGAGCACCGGCAAGGCAAGAGGTAGGAGCACAGTTGGAAGCCCTCTAGCAGGGCACACAGCAGGACCAAGGCTGGAAGCCCTCAGGCAGAGCACACGCATGGAAGCAATCAGGAAGAGCACATGGCTTGGAAACAGAAGGATAGGTTGGTAAGTCTGACACGCCGGGGTCTGGTACACAAATCTGGATCGTTACGTAGCCAAGAGTCATACACGGGAGACAGATTAGATGCAGCAAAGCAGTAGCTCAGTATACCAGGCTAGGAACACAATGCTAACGCACTGCTGTTAGGATAATGCCCGGTTTATATTGGGTATTAATTGTTTGAACGAGGGGCAGGTGTGTAATGAGCATGCAGGAACAATATGGCTAAGGAGAGGTAGAAGGAAACAGCAGCCCAAGATCTACTTGGTGGAGAAGTGTGTAGGTGATTTGTTCTGGAATCCACAGGGTTGCTTGTTCAAGTCCCTGGGGAGCCTGACAGGCACACAAGTCAACTTGGGTTATGCACCAGCTCCATTAGCCCCAATGGATACCTGGCCCATGTGGGTCTGCATATCTAGGTAGCATGCATGGAACATGCCATAATGGCACAGTCCTTGATTTTACCAGTCATTGCGGAATACATGTAAGCTGCAGAGTAGTAACTAATTAGCTGTAATATTTGATTGGTTGCTGTATTTTATACTTTTCTCCCAAAATGCATGTTCTACATAGCTCATATTGTGTTGTTAAGCATCTAGTCACCAAACAGAAATGTGAGAATAAAAAGATTTCCGGATGGGGATGTGCAAGGTGCCTTGTCCTAGGTTTGTGTGTTAATATGGATTATGTGTATGTAATCCGATTACTGAGAAGGGTGTTTAAGAAAGGATTTAACAGCCGGCAGTAATACAAGCCTATGTGTAACATGATGGTTGTTAGAGGGCCTGAATAGATTCTTCCCTTTACTGCACAGAAAGACTGTTATTGTGCGCTATGGGACATCAACAAAGCAGTGACCATATTTTAAAGAGATGTTTAAACATCAGTCCCTGTTTCTTTAATGTGTTGGATACTGGTGTCAAGATCCACGCTACACATAATGGCAGATTACACGTCTACCCAGCAATTTGCTGAGACGGTAGTATTTGAGATGAAGACTCTAACATTCCAGAAATACATGCTTATTGTACAGTTTTATCACTGGTTGAATAGTAAAAAAAAAATCAGTTCTTGTATGTTGATGCTCTAGGTCACTTATACACTGTTCAAATAGAATTTCCCCCTATTACTATAACATGTTCTTTCCAAGGACTGTCATGTGGTATAGGGATTTTTCGCATTGACTGTATCTCCTTGACTATGAAGGTCCACAGATGTGATAAGTAGGTACAAGAATTTCTGGGCTATACCATATCCTGAACCTTCAGAAGAAAATACTTATGGAATAAAACATCAGCATCTTCCACATCTCCCATTGTATTAGTGGACTGTTTAGCCGTTCTGCATATAGTTTTTCATTTAATTGTTTTGTACTTATGTCCAAACCCCTGGTGAGTTTCAGTATAAGTGTAAATAAGTAAAATAAACATTATCCAGGAGCTGAGGCCATACAAAACCTTTGAAGGAATATACCTGCGAGATACGCTAATATAGATTTATTCAAGATAAAACACCCTGACATGGATGTTTTACCACCATGTGTGATAACGATCCAAGTTTCCAAGAACGTCCATATGGTTCCAGCGGCGCTATGCACACCATGACTGTGCCACTTATACTTCTAAACGTTAACCCAAGAGAATTGAGGTACTGGTGATAGGGCTTGTGAGGTAGAGTGTCATTCTGTGCATGCACAATTTGCATTCTTTGGTGTTCCAGACACCGGAGAATAAAATTGGGACTGCAAGATTTGGGTCCTAATCCTGCTGTCCTGCCAAGCTCTACGTCTGTCCTGAAAAGCAGAGTTAGTGATTGATGGGACAGTGGGATTGAGTGGCAAAATCTGTGCCACGCAAGGAGACAGCTGTGAGGCATGAGTCAATATTTTAATACACTTGCATTTGTTTCATTAATGTTCATTGACAGGGCCGGCCCAAGACATAATACCGCCTGGGGCGAAGTGTAAAATGCCGCCCCCCCATTATCTACCATTCCTCTCCCTCTCTATTATCTACCCTCCCCCCCTTTGTACTTACCTTTCAGCTGTCCTGCAGCGAGTCTCCCTGCTTGGTCTCGGTGCCGGCTTGTAATGCTGAGCGCCGGAAATGACGTTATCTTCCAGCGCTCAGCATTACAAGCTGGCACCAAGACCGAGCTAGAGGGCTCGCAGAGGAGAGAGAGAGGGACCAGAGCCGGTACTGACAACTTGGTAAGCGAAAACTACTCCGCTTTTAAAAAAAAAAAAAAAAAAAAGGGCTTGGGGCAGCTCTTCAAAAAGGGCCGCCTGGGGCAGGTGCCCCACTCGGCTCCATGGTAGGGCCAGCCCTACTCATGGATGGGCAAGTTGTGTGCTACATGGCCAATAGTACAGGCAAGCTTATTATGGATTAGATACATTGAGAGATGAAAACCATGGTATCACAATTTTCCTCAATAAATACCTTTAACACCAACAACAAAAACTAATACTAAAACACATTACTTTTGTAATGGTCTTGTATTATAAATAATGTATATAATAAACTATGAATGATAATTTTAATCAATCTTTAAAGTGTCCTGCAAAACACATTGTAGACCACTTTGATTGTTGTGTAAATATACAGTAAATATATTACAGCAACCACAGAGAGGCTAAGAGGATAAGTACAAAATAATATGTTCTGCTGCTCCATGGTGTACTAAATAATGCTTTACTGGCTAAGCTAGCACTTTCTGTACCAAAGGCATTTACTGCGAGAGTTAAACTCGCCCCAAATGTATGTTACAGAATCAAAGCATGATTGACTTAACATCTATGTTTGATTTAGCAAATTAGCATCCGTACCCTGCGAACATGCTCCATGGATCTCATCTTCTTTTTGAAAGGATGACATAGATAAACAATGTCTGCACATCTGACTTGGTTTCTCTTCTAGCCGCTAGCTTAAACAAATTAAACATTTGCACAGGGGCTGTGTCAGGGAGAGGGAGGCTTTAGGCTGTCACAGAGAAGGCTTCCAATATTCCAAGTAAACACTAGCCAGATGAGAAACAGAGAGCTTTAACTTGTAAAATAAATTGTGACTCTAGTCAGTTATGGGTTGTGCTTCTAAGATTCTTATGGAGTCAATATTTAATTGTCAGGTGACTCATTGCAACTGAATGCCACAGTGATGACAATTCTCCTTCCTGCATTAAGTCACATACAAAAAAGTAACCAAATGTTAGCCAAAATGCAAAGTAACCAATGTTAGCCAAAAGGCAAAGAAGCCCTTCACCAAAATACTCACATAGTAATGTTCTATGGGTCTCATCAGTGCAGTGCAATGGTATCCCACTAGGCAGTGTGAACAAGAACGTCTAATCCCACCTTTATGAGGAAACCCACAAGAGATTCCCAAAGGACAAAAATACATCAAAAACCACGAAGTTTGTGACAGCACTTAAATAACTTTTCTACAGTAAATTCCTAACCAGCAGAGTCTCATGTCAGCATATAAATTGCACCCACAGTGCCAGTCTAGGTATATTAATGCACAATGCATAAGTAATAGTGGATGGGGCTACAACTACACTTTGCTGTCCCCTCAAAATAACACAGTCATTAATGTCTAAACCTTGGCAATAAAAGTGAGTACACCCCTAAATGGAAATGTCCAAATTGGGTCTAAAGTGTCAATATTTTGTGTGGCCACCATTGTTTTCTAGCACTGCCTTAACCCTCTTGGGCATGGAGTTCACCAGAGCTTCACAGGTTGTCACTGGAGTCCTCTTCCACTCCTCCATGAAGACATCACGGAGCTGGTGGATGTTAGGGATCTTGCGCTCCCC